>JAPEBW010000118.1:0-86582 GCA_027405785.1 Ophiocordyceps robertsii
TCGTCTCGCAGGCTTCCTGTGAATGACAGACGGCGCGACAGAGCACGCTTTCATTCTTCCTACTTATTTGCTGTTTCCCTTCCTCTTCTGCTCGCTGCCGTGCCCTCTTCTTCGCAAGCCGCACGGAAACACGCGTTGCACTCAACCTCGGATCCGACTATCCTTCTGCTTTTTGGACCTGTTTCGAAAGGAGAAGCCGGCCAATAGCATCAACTCGGCCACCACCAGATCCCTCTTGATGCCCGCCTCTCCCTTTCCTCTTCTTGGCAACGCTCAGTCATCGCCATCTACCTCTCCGTGCTTGACGTACCGCCTGGTGCACTTGGCGCCCTCGGATCACACAAGCAGCACACCTCGCTCGAGACTCACCTAGGCGCGCTTCCTTGCCAGAGTCGAGCAGAGTCATCCGAAGCACGGCAAGCAAGCAAGCAATCTCACCTCGGCCCACCTCTCTCGCTTTCGACCGTCGGCCCACCATGGTCGGCTCGGCAACCTACACCGATGAGGAGATCCTCTGGATTCTCGACCAGGTTCTTGCTAAAGCCAAGTCTGTCGACATCCAGTCCGGATTCAGCCACCTCTTCGGCAGAGACATCGGTCCCAGCCAGATTCGCTATGTTAAGAACAAGTATGGCAAGGACCCTCGTTTCAAGTGAGTTGGCCCCCTTCCGCCTCTCCCCAGGGCCTTGGTACTGATGGAGACAAACGTTTAGCAGCCCCTTGATTAATAGAAGGACGGCAACGGCTTCCTCCCCTTACTTGGCGACGACCCCCAGAGTCGCGGCGCGGGGCTTGTCCTACTATCAAGTGCCTCCCCAGAGCCATGGACACGCCCACCCTCCTCCCAGACAGTATCCCCATCCGGGACTGCCCCAGGCCCAGGGAGCCTACTATCTGCCCCACGCAGGCGTCAGACGACCGCGGGAGGACGACGACGATCAACTCGGAGGCGGGCCTCGTGATGCCGAGCGAGCCGTCAAGCGCAGACGGGAGCTTCCGCCGCAGCAGCCGCGGCTGATCCTGCCCACCCCCCTGCGGCCGTCAGAGGAAGAGGAAGAGGAACAAGGAGAGGAAGAGGACCAAGAGGAGTCCCATGGCACCAGCCAAGATCCTGCCCCGGCCGCCCAAGAACAGTTTGTTGCTTCCGCGAAGCGAGAGGCGCCGGCGCAAGACGACTAACCTTGGAAACCCCCACAGTCCGTCCCAGCGTGCGAGACGGGCTCACCGTACCCCCAGTGCCGCGCCTTCTTCTTTCTCTGCTGCTTCCGCCGTCGCTGCTGCGGCTCCTCCGCCCCTGCCAATCAGCTTGGCGAGCCTGAGCAGCCTCTCACGCGGCAACCTGACGCCCCAGTATTATGCCGCGCGAGCACAGAGGGCCGCCATGGGCGAGAGAGCGCCGCCGCGTGCCCCCGAGAGTCAAGACAGTACGCCCTCCTCTCGAGGCCCACCAAGGGCGACGCATTTTGAAGCCTCAAGCAATAGAAACGTCGCCGACACCGGCCCCGGCCGCGATCGCGCCGCCGACGACATAGCCGCCGCCGACGAGGCCGCTCCCGACAACGGCAGCCCCCGATCCACCTCTGACAGCTCCCAGTCCACAGACTCGATGGACGAGGAAGTCGATTCCCCGTATCAGTATCTGCCCTTGATCAACCACGGCCGCCAAACCGTCGCTGCAGCGTCGAGCCTGGCCTTCGCATACCAGCAGCCGGCAAACATGGGCAGCAATGCCGGCTACTACACTGCCCACAACTTGCCGTACTACCACCACGCAGCGCTCTCTGCCGGCGCGCCAAACGCCAACAGCTATTACGACCTCACAGACGTGCGGCCAACCCGCCGTGTGGCAAGCTCGTACCCCCATGCCAGCGGCTTCGGCGAGGGCGCGGCAGCATATACCGACGCAGGTCTTTTCGGCAACACGGGCTCACAGTTTCGCAACTTCGCAGACACAGGCTCCAGGGCTTACGGCAACTTCTATGCCCCATCAGGCATCCGGAATGTCGAGAGCTCGGCCAATACCGGAGAAGAGCTGGTGTCGCAGGGGCTCGAGGGCAGCAGTCAAGACGTGACTAACTTGCCCAACTTGAACCGCCCTCCCGGCCCCGGCTTCGCGATGAGATACTACAATGAGCCCAGGCGCCAAGTTGTGAGCCGTGAGCCCAGAGAAGGCCGCCGCCAGGCCCGTAGGGCCGGTCCTGGCAGCAGCGCCAGAGCCATGCCTCCGCCTCCGTTGCCGCGGAGCGTCGCGCAGTCCTCGCAGCAAGCAGCGGCCCCAAGCAGGGACAGTGAGCAAGTTCAGCCCAGCGTATTTTTGCCCGAGATCTGGTCCCAGGAATGGCTTGAGCAGCGGTACCCGGCAGCGGAGAGTCAGGGGCTCCTTGACCAGTACCTCAACGATCCCGATTTCGAACCGTTCCCCTTTGACGATCTGTTGCCGGCGCCGGCGCAACCATACCTGGCTGGGCCAGAGCTGTATCCCGAGGGATACGGTCAGGCTTCCGCTGTGCGCGCCAACCCGCGTGTCCAAGCGGTCGCCGCGCCCGTGCAGCAGCCGCAAGAGGCAGACCCGCCGCGCCCGGTCGTCGATGCCGTCCCATTACCGTCGGTGATCGGCCGCGACCATGACAGGGCCAACTACGGCCCGGGGTGGGATATCGTTGACGCGCAGCTGCTGAACTCTGTGGATGACGAGAACCTCTTCGCGGCGCAAGACTTCGCGTCTGGCTGCGGCACCGTTGCTCCCAACGACCTGCTCCTGCAACACCCTATCCAGGGCCAGCCTCAGCCGGAGCAAATACTCCAAGGGGCCGGGGGTGAAGACGCCGGGCTCGCCGGGCTCCTGTCGTACGATGCCAACGTGCGCCAGGCCGTCGAACCCTTCCAAGAAGCATTGTATCTGAACGAGCAAATGCCCAACCCGTTCCTCCTGGCCGGACCCTTTATCGGCGGCCACGTCTCCCTGCAGGCTCAAGGAGCTGGCGCCGCAGCGCCGCTCGCCCTCCCCGCCGACGCGCCGCTGTTCTTCGACCCGCCCGAGCAAGACGATGCCGAGGATCTCTACAAAGCCTCTTCATCGTCGCCGCAATCCGACGCCGGCGAGGAGCAGTCGTCGGACAGCCCCTCGCCCGACCAGCAGACCGCCACGGGCTTCGACGGCGCGGCGGCGAGCTAGACGAGCCGGCCCATGACTGTCGAGATACTGTACCCTTGCTTGTCGGCTTGGTCCTTTTTTCTATTGTCAAAGGCGGAGGTCACACCCGGTCGTTCCCGCGGGTCCGCCCCTGCGGCTCTCGAACCGAGAAGACGCCTGTTTCGGGCCCTTTACCTCCGCGTTCCCAGCTGCGTCGGGAAATACCCCTACGAAGACGTCAACAATGTCAACAGAATACACGAGAAGAACTTTCCACAAGAATCCCCCAGCGAAGCAAGGCAGAGAAGGGGGGGGGAGAGGGAGCAAGGGGGGCCCGGGGAAGGGAGAGCATCACGGCCGTGACCGCCCTCGCACACGAGGAGATCTGCATACACAGAGACAGACGGCTTCTTCACCTGGGCTCGAATGCTGGCCGGAAAACTTGCCCCTTTGCGCATTGGATTGCAAGAAAACGCATCAAAAACACACAAAAACACGCCATTGGATCACATCGGCCCCAATGGATATTCATGGTGGTGCAACGAGGCGGCGCCGTCCAGGTCAAGACCCCTCCGCCCAAGGGACTGCGCGTCTTCTCTTGGGGGGGCAAGGGGACGTCTCGCGACGACAGCGCATGGCCGCTGCCGAGGCTTGTCGGGGATACTACCCAAACGGTTGTTGTGGACTGGAACCATCATCTGTCTCTCACGACGGCAATCATCATGTAGAATACACTTGCACGGGCGTACTGGGCGCAAGAGAGACAGGTCTGGTTGATTAAATAAACAAAACATCTCGCGAATACCCCTGCCTGGTCCTCGATGCGACACGCTCGTCCTTTGTACTTTTCACTTGACGCGCCGCGACCTGTGCAGGGCATGAAAAGGGTATCAAGCGCATGGCGAAACGAGTAGGGAGCCCACGCCTAACCAATCCCCTTTCTCCTCTTGCCATATTGCCCTTATGCGTCCTCTCATCACAGTGAACCAACATTCCGTTGACCCTGAAGCCGAGGCAATGCCCAAGTAGCGAGGCATGATGGCTCATGGCAAGGGACCCTTTGAGGCATGTCTTTTCTCTAGACCACTATCGTGACGTTTCTGCGCGCTTCGGCCTCCTCCACAGGAAACTGGAAGACAAACTTGAACAGCTCACGGAGGTAGGCGAGTCGGGGAGAGCTGCTGCTGACCGCCTGTACGCTCTTGGCCATCTCGTGGGCCGAGACTCGCTTCCCGCGGACAGGAAGGGGTTGGGTGCGCGGGAGGAAGGCGTCGACCAAGAGTGATTTCTTGTACTGCTGCAGCAGAGTGAGATGGTTCTGCAGGGAGCCGAAAGATCCCGGGGGCAGTCCCTGCACGAAGGCTTGCAAAACGACGGCGCCTGTTTTTGAGTCTGCGATGGCGTCGCGATCAAAGCCCAGGTTCATTGCGGCCCGAACAATGAGGACCTTGGATCGAGTAACGTTGGCATCCTCGTTGACGGCCGTCGTCGTGGCCGTGCTCGAGGTGCGATTGCTGCTACGCGAATAGCTCGACATGTTGGATGCATTGCTCGACCATCGCCCCCCCCGGCCACCGTCACTCGTAGTACCGAGCACCATGATGTTTGGCAGCTGTGGCGAACGGCTCTCAGGCGAGACAGGCGTATCCTCAAACTCTGTAATCGGCGTCTCGGGCACGGGCGGGGGCTTCCGTGGCCGCTCCTCCTGGTGACTGCTCTTGACGCTCTCCCGTTTTGAGAACAGGGATGAGCGGCTGGACTGCCGACTCTCGCGGCCCGTCTGGTCAGGAGGCTGTTGGGGAAAGAAGCTCGTCTGACTAGGCCGAGGAGTGTCCCGATCTGGGCGAATTTGAGTCCAGCCGTCTCTGAAAATGTCGCACAGATCCCAGCATGCCTGCACGGCAGATCCCAGCAGCTCCTCGTCGGGGGGCTTGCCGTCCCGCCGGTTCTGGCGCAGGCTGAAGAGCATCTCGGCAAGACCCCAGCATGCCCTCAGGAGCTGATCCGTTTCCTCGGCTAGCTCGCTGCGTTGCTTCATCAAGCGATGGCACAAAGTAATGTAGAAATCTAGCGTCCTTTCTCTGAATGGCTCGGGCAGGGTTCTGCTATCCTGAGCGCTGTATAGGCTAGTGATGGAATGTCAGCGTGGACTGGAACCTCGAGAAATAGGGATGGAGACCAACTGGTTGTTAAGCTCGAAGCTGACCCGTAGCACCGAGTCGGCCGCCCCGTCCCTCCTCTGCCGCACATCAAACAAAGCTTGGCAGAAATCGCGGCAGAGGTCGAGATTCGTCCGCACGTTCAGAGACCCTGTGTCATCGTCCTGGTCATCGTAGAGGCGTTGGCAAAGCTTCCAGCACGTTTTCCATGCCTTCTCGTGAGCATCCGGGGTTCCAGAGTTACTAAAGATTCGGGCTCGGTGGATGGAGCTCAGGTTGGCCAGGGTATTACAGAGCGTCCAACACTCCAGCAGTGCAGTGCGAAGACCGGTAATCTCGTCGGTCTCGGTTTGACCATCAGGCATTTCGGAAAACTCGTCGTCGTCGTCGTCGTCTCCTTCAGCCTCCGTCTGCTCATCGATTTCTACTCGCCCACGTCATCAGTGGGAGCGCTTCAAGACGGAATGCGAGTACATACTCTCGAGGCTGCTGGTGCTACTCGAACGTAGCCGGTTGCTATCATTGAGCATGTCTTGCAGGTCCTGGGCCCGGGGCGTGGCACTGTCGACACTGTACCGCACGGGCTTGACGTCTGTGGAGATGGGAGGTCGTGATGGCACAACAGAGGACTGCTTCGAACACATTAGAGTCCATTCACTTGGGTTTCAGCACCGGCTTGCCATTAGCTCACCTTCTGGAGGGTTTCGACCGACGCAGCCGAACTGCGTTCGTCGTGGTCCTGTGATGAATAGTCGCTCAGTTGTTTCGACTCGGCGGCAGGTTTGATAGAAGACTACGGGTCAGTCAGTGCCATGTCCAAGCCAAAAGCCGTCGGATGGATGAAGGCTACCCAGCTCGCAAAATTTTCAGGAGCATGAATGACCGACACAGCCTCGTCGCTACTTGGTTGCCGTACGGAGTCGGGCAAATTAGTCGCAAGCATAAGAAGCTGCCAAGCCATCAGTATAAAAGAAGGTGCTCTCAGACGGCTGGATCGACTGACTTCGGTACCACGAGACGCACTCCCGTCCGTCACGTATGCTCGATGGACCTCCTCGGAGACATCGTCCTCGATCTCAGTGGTCTCGGTTCCGTTGGACGTAACCGGTGACGGTCCTACAATGTCGCTGGGACTCAAGAGGTTCATCGAGTTGGACGACAACCGGTTGGCCGAGTGTGGCCTTAGAGAAGCCGAATCCATGGCGTAGGGTGGAGACGAACTTTTCAATCGCCGAGCGTGAGCGAACGAGGTCTTTGCGTGTCATCAATTCCTTATGGAAACAGGTGCCAACCTACACAGGTCGTAAAGGGGACCGCAACGCTTCGGCATCTGCAGAGGACGACATTTCTCCTGGCCCAAGAGATGGAAAATGCAGATGTCCAGTCGACGATCGCAGAGGCGCCTCGAGAGCCATGCCTAGGCTCGGAGGAGAGACAATCTCTGCCGACGGTCAAGTTGTTGTCGGTGTCTACACCCAACCCGGTTGAGCAGGACCGAGCCGAGTGGAAGGCTGCTCTTGAAGTCGTCCAGCAGGCGCCGAGATTTCCCGGCGGCAAGCTGAAACGGGGCGGGCTGCGAGACCAGGGCCGACGGGGTTATCGCTTAGCCTTGAGCTGCGGCAGGCCTACAGAGAAGCCTCGGATGCACTCGTGGTAAGCGCCGCGATGAGAGCAGTGCCGAGAGACGATGGCGAGCAAGAGGGCAAGCGGGAGCTCGCGATTGAGGACAAAGGCGACAGGAATAGGAGGAGGGGCTTGTCGCGGCTTGTATGTCTGCCTGTCCTCGACCAAGGTTAGACTGCCCAAGACGTGTGACTATTAAGAGCAAGCCAGCCTAAGAGCGGTTCCCCAGTCGGAAGAGGTGCCAAGCGCAGAATGGACGAGCCGAAGCGGCGGGGAGTGGGGAAGCGGCCCGTAGTGACGAGACCTGATGTGGGCAGGCGGGAGCAGCGCGCGTAAGTGCGTCTGATCAGGCCTCTGACGAGGGACCCTGCGGCAGGCCGGCGTGTGGCTCTCGCAAACAAGCCGGCATTAGACGGCTGGTGGCCAACTCCAAGACCCAGGCTGAGCTTCTAGACGCAAGCCGCCAAAGCAGGAAGTGAGGCTGGCCTTCAGCGCGCGTTTCCTGCCGACACCTCCATGCAAGTATCAGAGGCGAGCCCGCGTAAGCAGAGGGGCGTGGATGGTGGAGACGGTGCAGATGCTGCTTACCTAGTGAAGGGGACCAACAGCCCAAAACGTGTACGACGAAGAGTGCTTGTGCGCCGCGCGATGCATCGTTGGATGCATTGCTCTTTAGTAGCTGCCGGGCCAAGGGCTGGCCGGCTACTTGGTACCCGGCCAGACAGTGGTGACGGCGCCGGCCAGGTCGTCGAACACCTGGCCATTGAGGCGAGCCTCTCGTCATGTTGGGTCCCAGCAGACGGTGTCAGCCGCCGTGTCACGGCTGGCAAGCTAAAGGGAGCTTGTGTGACTTCTTGTCAAGTCCCTGTCCCTTCTCGCCAGTGTCCAAAAGGGTCAGAGCCCCGACCAGTCAGAGGCTAGCTCCGTCGCCTTGGTGGAGGATGGGGACGGGCTCCCAGGCGGCCAACGCGTGGGGCTGCATGGCAGAGAGACAGGCCTCGGCGCTTAAGTCGAGGTCAAAGTGGATTGGCGGGCATGCAGGACTCGCTTCCGCTGAAGGGTGTGGTTGACTTTTGCGGAGCCGGGGTCGCGGGCGTCTAGAGAGAAACACCTCGTGGTGCCAAGCTCGACAAGGCGGCGAATGGCTTGTCGAGGGCAGTCGTGGCCGCACGGGCTGCCGCGCCCGCCATCTCGAGGCTAAGGCTGGGGTTCGGGGGTCCTGAGAGGAGCCTTGAAAAGGCCAACGACAAGCCCGGTCCAGCGGCAGGCTGCAGTCTGTCGACCGAGGGAAGAGGAGCCAAGTTGCGTGGTGATTTGCGCCGCCGACATGCCCGCTCCTCTCAGTGGCTGCGCTCCGTCCCGGCGATCTGGTCCTGGCCTGGTTCGACTCCACCTAGTCCCGGTGTGGATCAAGCTGCCAAGGTCCGTCGCCGCCCAAGCTTGCGCTGCGCGCAGGAGGCGGGAAAATCAAGCGCGAGGGCCATCCGGTGATGAGGGGGGGGGCGATCCAAAGACTCTGCGTCTCCGGCATCGTCCAGGGCACAACACACTGTACCTGCCCTACCTGGTAGGTATGCACAGTGCAAGGCAGCAGTTCGGAGCTCCTGCCTTCCCGGGATAGTCGTTCGTACCTACCTACGGTGTGCATGAGGCTCTGTCTGATCCCAGAGCAAGAGCTCTCGACACCAGCATCTTTGGCAGGTACAGCACGATTCGAGTTACCGCAGTCTGTACAGAGTACCTACCTAGGTACCTACCCGAACCAGGTCCGTCATGACAATCTCCATTGAAGCCATTCGTCGATGCCCTACCGAGGGAGGCACTATCCAGCTCCCCCGCTCTCAGTACAAAGCCGTTCTGTTGGACGTTAGGGCTGCAAGGCATTGCCACGCTGGTGCAGAACCAGGCCCATCCATCCCCCATGGTCCAATCCGCCGAGGTTGTCATCCTGTCGCCGCACGCCGGAATGGGCTCCTTTTCTCCCGACCCGGCTTTCTGGACACGACCAACATGTTCTAGTGCCTACGACTGCTGCGCATTTGCGGATGACGGGTCAAAACGGCCGTCGATGCGCAAGGGCCTTTGAATGCCCAATTTGTGGGTCTCTGCCGACTGCGGCGGTCAGCATGAGGTTTGGTGAGGTGCCTATGTACAGTAGGTGAAACAGTCGCTTGCGCATGTTGGCGGTGAACTGGACATGTGTTGGTGGCTGATAGGATGCCCGAAGCCATACATACATGTCCGTCCTGCAAAGCGTCTTGTGCAGGAAGCCTTAGCTTCGCCCGCCACTTTTGAGGCTCCGCGTGGAGTCTGGGATCGAGCCAGCACGTCTTCAGAACCATCCTTTGCCCCAGTCTGACCATCCCTCTCGACAAGTTTTGACCCACAGGCAAAACCTGGCGACGTCCAACAGCGTCGTTTGAGCCGCAACTCCTGCGCCCATGGGCCAGGCGCGTGTCCATCGCTCGACCGGGGCTATCCCGGCACGGTCACGAAGAGAGAATTGGATTCCAATCTTGTATTTTTCATCATTCGAGTTACACAAGCCGCACGTTATCGATCCCTGTTGCCCGCGTTCGGAAGACCCTTAATGATATACCGTCTCGTGCGCCGTTCCAGATCCGCAGAAGCACCAAACGCCGAGAAGTGCAATAATCCATTGTCGCAACCACGAGAGCCCTAAGCAAGCTCGTTGAGCCGTTGCTTCTTTTCGTTTCGGCCGTCTGGTGTGTACCTAGAGGCCCGTTAGCTGGCTGTCACGTCCGTCTCGCCAATCAATGTCTGTAGAACGGTCGACTTACTTGAGCAGTTTCTCAATCAAGTCGACGTGGGTCATGATCATCCGGCGGCAGCAGTATCGCTTTAAACCAAGCTCATCCATGGCATCTCTACCATTCAAGTCAACCAACTGCATCGTAGCTCGTCGTTCGTCGTGTCATCTTACCCGTCGGTCTTCCTGGGGTCGGCAATGAGCTGCAGGTAGCGCTCCCACAGGTCCCCCACGACCTGCTCTGGTTAGCGAAGCATATCTCGAGAGCCATTCCTGAAGCGAACCTTTCCGCAGGAGAAGCAGCGAATGGGTATAATCATTTCCTCGGCAAATTCAGTGATGTTTGCGAGACTGAAACAAAAAAAAACTTAGGTTTGCGCCTGGGAGACGACTTCGTAGGCGGCGCCAGGAGCACGGACCGCAAGTGAATTTATCACCGAAATTTTCCCGTCTTATCTTATCGCGATGGAAAAAGTTCAACGTGGGACCGAAATTTTAGATAATTATAACTTGCTAGAGCGGCGGATTGGTGACGGTTGCAAATCCCGCGTGCGACTCGAAGAGAAAATCCCCCAACCTCTGTCTCTTCACAGAGATTTGCTGCACAATGGCTGGCCATAAGAGCCCCAGGGTCAAGGATGACAAGGCTAAGAAAAGAAAGAGAGAAGCCAGCGACGGCGAGACAAAATCGAAGCGACACCGACAGCAATATCCGCAAGCCTTGGAACCCAGCAAGCCTCTGCAAGCTGATTCTATACAAGATGTCGCTGCTCAGGACTCGACTCGTCGGACTGCAGATGGCGGGGCGGGCTGGCGAATCTCCAAACCCATGGGTGGACGAATGCTTGATATTGATCCGATTCTTACGGCAGACGAACAGTGAGAGGAACCGCCCCGAAACCTCCACTTCGCGCCTCTGACGACGATTAGGCATCTTATTTTGACATACAACACCTCGATCCAAGTATACAACGCTACCGACTCCTTACTGATCAGGCGAATACCGATATGCGCTCTCGATTCCTCGGCGCCGCAAGGCTCGACTCCGACGGCCATTGTTGCCGTACGACCCTCGAAGCAAAGCCCCGATCTCGTCTGGGTCGCTTGTTCCGATGGTCAAGTTTACAATGTCGACTGGAGAATCGGCGGGGAGGTGTCACCGAGTTTCCGGACAGTCTCTGGCACTGCCAAGGCCATGACGATTGTGCCGGCCCCATGCGAGAATGGGAAAGAAGACATTGTCCTCATCGCTGAATCAGACCGACAGGATCGAATGGACGTCGTCGCATACCAAGAAACAGTCGGATCAAGTTTCAAATCAAAGAAAATCCTGGTTCTCAAGAAACCCGGCAAAGGGCTTCAGTTGCTCGAAGCCAGCGAGGACGGTCAAGTTCTGGTTGGCGCATTTCACGATCGCCTATTCCTGGGTGCCATGTCTCAAGCAGGAGCAACAGATCTAGGACAGATCCAGTATGAAATATTTTCCTTCGACACCCCCGATCTCATCACAACGCTCGACTTGAGACGGTACACGAGACCAACCTTGAATCGAGGAAGCGACAGGAAGCGCGAAGCAGGGTCTGGCACGGTCGTTGACATCATCGCCGGTGGAGCACGTGGAGAAATCTACGTGTATCGCGATGCCCTGTCGCGTGTTCAAGCTGTGGGCAAGCCGCAGTACGTCAAGGACGGCGTCCAAGTACACAAGTTTCACTGGCATCGCAAGGCTGTCCACTCCGTCAAGTGGTCTCGTGACGGTACGCAGCCTTTTTGCTCGGCTGTTGCCCAGTTTCTAACCTGTAACAGGCAAATACTTCATCTCGGGAGGATCCGAAAATGTTCTCGTCATTTGGCAGGTCGATACGTCGAAGCAGGATTTTCTGCCACATCTGCCTGGAAGTGTGGAAAATATTGCAGTGTCTGCATCTGGGTCCTCTTACGTTCTTCATCTTGACGACAATTCCGCCATGATCATCTCCACGGCTGAGATGAAGCCGACAGCCTATGTTTCCGGCATTCAGTCAGCAACCATTGATGCTGCGACGCCGAAAGACTCGCTTGTCAGGCGCCTCTGGAGCGTCGCTGAGCACGTCCGACGGCCAATTCCAGCGGCGATCCGATCATCGGACTCTTCAAAACTCCACGTCTGTGTGGGTAATGGCCGCCAAGCCACCATGTCCGGAGACTTCTCTGCGCCTCTGCTTCAGAGCTTTGATCTGGAGTCTTTTACGGGTGTTTCCAAGCAAGCCCTGGCGCGTACACATCCGACAGACATCAATCTGAACAGCAAAGGCCACGCGATTGACGAACCCCTGGTCAGTCACATTGCATTCTCCAACGATGGCAAATGGCTGGCAAGCGTGGATGAGTGGAAACCTTCGCCGAGGGATGTGGAGCTTGTCAGTGGCGATCTACAGGAGCAGTTCATCCGTGAGAGGTATGAGATATATCTCAAGTTCTGGCAGGTTGGCGACGGCGACGGGTCTCTGGCTCTTGTGTCGAGGATTAATGCTCCTCATTCTACGAGCCATCCTGAGGCTGTTCTCGACCTCGCGTCTGACCCCACAGCGACCTGCTTTGCATCCATTGGTGGCGATGGCACTATCCGTCTATGGCGACCAAAGACTCGACAGCAAAACGGAGTTGCAGTCAAGAGCGAGTCGGGCCAAGACGCGGTCCATTGGAGCTGTTCGCAGTTGATTGCGGTGGGGGAACACTCAAGCCAGGAACCAGCGACAGAAGTGACGACCCTTGCCGCGGCCCCCCAGGCCCAGGGAAGTGTTGTCTTTTCGGAAGACGGCTCCACGCTGTTTGCTGCTTTTGGGATCGCGGGTGCCGGGGTCGTCTATGTGATCGACACCGCGTCTGGTCAGATTGTCAAGACCCTTGACGGACTGTGGGAGGGCCAGCTGCACGCTGTTCGCGCTCTCTCGTCATTCGTCATCGTGCTCTCCGACGAGCTACGGGTGTACGACGTCATCAGCGATGAGCTGCGTTATGGCATAGTGATACCCAAGATTCCTGGGGTTCACGAGCTTCTGCAACTAGCCGTGGACAGCCACTCGTGTCGCTTCGCAGTTGCGCTACCCATCGGTGACTTTTCCAGCGTGGGCGTGTTCGATCCCGAGGATTCGGACCCACTGCTGGTCCGCAGCATCCCGCAGAGAATTGTCAGTCTAATCTCAGCTCCCGCAACGAGCGGCTTCATCATGCTCGACGATGCTGCTCAAACCTGGGTCATTGCAGAGGGATCGGATCCTGCCGCGCTTGCGACAATGCAGCCACTCCAGGACCTGCGACTGGACGACACGGGAGCAACCCCCAAGGCAGAGACTAAAGGAGTTCTTCTTGCCATGGAGGACGCCGAGGACGCGGAGATGGCAAGCGACGGCGAGATGGGAGAGGACCAGGCGGAAAGTGACGAGGACGTTGACATGGATGAGGACAGCTTACATGCCATTGTCGTTCCCCAACAGCACTTGGCAGCCATCTTCGACGCGGCGCCCGCCTTTGCCGCGCCCTCGGTCGAAGACATGTTCTATAAAGTGGCGGATCTGCTTGCAGCAAAGCCACTGCCGGCCGTCTCGGCTTGATCGACTATGCCAGGGTGTTGGTCTGTTCAAGGCGTTTCAGGAGGCGGGAAGGGCGGCAACTGAATGCACATGTTTGAGAGCAACGTCAATCGGCCTGAGGTCGGGGCCTGCGACGGTGGTGGTGGGGCTGGGCATGCGAGTGGTCCAATGCCGACCGAACGGAGGAGGGGTCGCGTGCGATGGCGCCATCATCGACGACATCAAGCCGTGCTCCACCACCGGGGGGGGGATCCGATAGCTGAATACCTTTAGACACACCAAGTCGACGCGCACAGTCCATCAACATTTGCCAACGGTCTGCGTGCGGTTCTTCTGTCTGCCACAGTGGCGCAGCGTCAATGCCGTTTACCTCGATTCCGGTCTTGGATCTGGAGCTGGCTCGGGACCCAGCAACCAAGCCCGTGTTCCTCGGACAGCTCCGCCATGCCCTCATGGAGATCGGGTTCCTCTATCTCAAGAACGTAGGCATACCGCCGGACCTGATCGAAGCGGTCATTGAAAAGGGCAAGGCCTTTTTCGACATGCCGCTGGAGGAAAAGTATGCTTCAAATCGTGATGCCGACCCCCACACGAGCGACGCTTGGATCCTCACCTGAGATGTAGATTGAAGATTGAGATGAAGAACGCGCCCTCGTTCCTGGGCTACTCAAGGTTGTCGGCCGAGATCACGGCCGGCCGAGCGGATCATCGGGAACAGATCGACCTGTGCACCGAGCACCCGCTTCCAGAGCCCGGATCTCCGCTGCACCACAACCTGCTTGCGCCGAACCAGTGGCCGTCGGAGGCGAGCGCACCGGGCTTCCGCCGGACCTACACCGAATACATGCGCCGCATGGGCGACGTGTCCATCTACTTCACCGCGCTCATCGCCGAGGCCATCCAGCTGCCGCGCGACGCGTTCGACAAGTACTTTGACGAGGACCAGCACCACAAGCTCAAGATTGTCAAGTACCCGGACATGGGGGAGCTTGGCGACGGCGACGGCGGCCAGGGCGTCGGCCCGCACAAGGACAGCATGCTGACGAGCTACCTGCTGCAGGCCACGCCGCACCGCGGGCTGCAGGTGCAAAACGTCGAGGGCCAGTGGATCGACTGCCTGCCGCTGGAGGGGACGCTCGTCGTGGCCATCGGGCAGGGCATGGAGGCGCTGACGCGGGGCGTGTGCGTGTCGACGACGCACCGCGTGCTGAGCCCGGAGGCCGGCTCGGGCCCGCGCTTCTCCATTCCCTTCTTCCAGGGTGTCAAGCTCGACGCCGACTTTGACGAACTGGAGAGGGTGGGCGTTGGGGCTGTGCCCGACGAGGTCAGGGCGCAGAGGAACATGGTGATGGAGCGCGGCGGCGCCGCGAGGGTCGACGACGTCGAGTTTACGTTTCGGAAAGGCGCTGTGGCTAAGACGCTGGGCGAGGCGACGCTGCGGAACAGGGTCAAGAGCCACCCAGACGTGGGAGAGAGGTGGTACCCCGAGATCCTGAGAGCTGTTCGCGAGGAGCAGGCCCGGGCCGACAAGACATGCGAGCAGGCCCCGTCGGGCACAGGAAGGCCGAAGCCGGCAGTGCAAGCGCATTGAGCTTTTCGGCTTACAAGGGATGGAAGCGCAGAGCGCGTCAGTGCGTGGAGGGTCGTGTTTCATGCATCGTGTACGCATCACAGCATGTCGTTCCGATGGCCTACATCCAGCTGCAAACTTCCCATGCGTGTGTGGGCCGCGTATCCTGCCCTAGTTTGACTCCTCGCTTGTTAAAAGACTCTTTCCTTTTCGCCCTTTCCTATCGGCTTTCTCCATAACACGCCAGCCGTCAAGACTCTACATGCAGGAGAAGGGTTTCGTGACTTCACTAGCCGGAGCCGGGGAAGCAGTCAGTGAGGCCCTTGTTGTGCTTGTTTGAGGCGTGCTCCAACAATCTGGCGACGGCACGTCAGTAGCGTTCCGGGGCGGGTTGAAGAGTTTGGGTGTCACGCACGCGGGGGCCTTTGTGGTCTGAAGAAAGGTGGCCTTGCAGATCTGGCACTGAATGTTCATGGCCTTCTGGTTCTGTTCCGCGGCTCCCGGTTAGGGCAACAGGTAGGAGGGCCGGCGAGGATATGGGGCACGCACAACTTTGAGCTGCGACTTGGCCGTCGTTTGCTCCTTTTGGTTGCGCTCGCGCTTCTGCTGTGCCCTGTTGCCCTGTTGATGACGAACACGCTGCGCGTCAGCCGGGGCCAGTGCAAGCGAGGGAGAGGAGAGGGGCAGAGAGCTTGTGCCCATCAGCCACGACGACAAGGTTTTCGTACGTTGCCCATTTTGAAAAGGGGAGAGAGGACGAGCGAGGAGGATTTATTTTAGAATTTTCGATAAGGTGGCTGCCGATCGATGGGGGTCGGAAGAGGCAGCAGGGCACTTTTGTCCGTCGGTGATCCCGGTCTCGATCGGAGCGGAAAGCGGCGAGCGGGTCGCAGTCGAGGCGGGTTGACGAGAATGCCTGAGCGATTTTATCTATTTTGCTTCGGTCGGAAGGAGGCCAAGAGGTGCGTTGCGATCAAGTCTTAGGTTGTTGCTAGACGTCGGTCTCAAGAGTGGGAGGGAGGATCAAGTTATTGAATGTTTGAGAGAGTCCCGCGTACGGAAAAACCATCGTTCCGACTCCTGGAGGGGTTCTGCCGCAGGACTATTCTCTAGTGGGGGATGCACGGACTTCTACCCTCTCTCTATCCTTGCTTTTCCTTCTTTTGCCAGCCATACCGCCATTCCACTCTCCATGCGGCGCCTAAACGACGGATAAGCAAGGCGATCGTGTGGCGAGGCCTGCTGTCGTGTGCCAGGAGGACCATCGACACGTTTCCTCCTTGACCACCGATATCCGAGCCAGTCGATGGCAACGGATGGTGGTGCAACGGACTGCCGTCACCACGTGGCTCGTCGGCGTCGGTGGGGGTCGGACCTGGGCAAGCGGTATTGGAGAAACGGGCCGTCGAGGAAAACCTTGAGACCCCTTGGTTGCATCATGGAGCGCCAAACTCGAGGCATGCCAAGCCGGAAGTGTAGCTGATTATGGCAGAGGCTCGCAGCCCCAAAGGCCTGGTCCCATCTCCCCGTGGAAACGCTGTAGCAAGTGCTGTGGCACGGCTCCTGCGCCTCGATCCGTCATGGCTGTCGTCTTGCCCGAGTGTTGAGCGTCGTCATGTCACGGCTCCCGCAGAACGATGACTCGGCCACGGGGCCGACATGTTGTCACGGGCAAGCGCCCTGGAGGACCATGGCGAGAGTTTCATGCCATCCATTCCTATGTTAAATAGGGTTGTGGTGATGGGCCGGTGGCTGGTATCTTTCCCGCCCAAGAAGCCAAACAAGAGGGTCCGACGCGAACCGAAGGCTGTTTGGCGACGCCGTACCATTGCAGCCTCATGCCCCCACGAGCAAGACTTTACCCACTGTCCAACTTTGATGTCAACGGCGCGTAACGCGACGCTGCAATGCAACTAGGAAGCTGTTGGGGAACAAGGGTGGCTGCCATGTCTCTCTACTCGCAGCCCAATCTGGGGAACAAGCTGCAAAACATGACGCCCACGCATGCAGGCCGAGTGTCTCAGCGGCGCGCCTCTGGTGATATAACCTACCCGTCTCTCACCTTTTGCGCTCTCTGTTACTCCGGCCTGCTCTGAGCTTCCTCTTGCGGGAAGCATCGATATTACCTTGCCACAGCATGCTCAGGCTTGTAATCGCCATCGCTCTCGTGCTGGGCGTAGCCTCAGCTGCCCCAGCTCACAGAAGCCACGTGGTCAACGAGGATGGCTTCTCAAAGCGAACCACGGGCTTCTGGTATCCCAACATGGACCATACCGGACAGCATCGTGGCTACGCACCGGACCTGGACGCCGACGACGCCTTCCAAGTCTTCATGTCGGTGAATCCCGGCGACAGCGATGCCATCCAGAGGGCCATCAATGATGACAATGGCGGCAAGCGTCACGGCCAGTGGTTTGCCTCTCAGCCTAGAGTACGTCGCGCTTAAGCCGTGGTCGCATATGTCGAGTCTCTCACGTGTTCCGCACAGGTCGTCTATATCCCTCCCGGCACGTATGAGATTGGAAAGACCATTCACATGAACACCGACACGATACTGATGGGCGACCCGACGGATGTATGTGTTGGCCTTTACTCTCGACGTCGTCTTGGATTGCCTGGCTGACCCTTTTCTCGTCAGCCGCCCATTATCAAAGCGGCTGCTGGCTTTTCTGGCAACCAAACTCTTCTCTCTGGTAGGTCACGCCCTTGGGCCATTCGGATAGCAGTGGCACCTAACCAGGCGTGAACAGGGCAGGATCCCACTACGGGTATAAAAGGCGAGCTTTCTTTTGCCGTCGGCCTCAAGAACCTGGTCTTGGACACGACCGACGTCCCCGGAGGTGAGCTCATCCCTCTCCAAGAAGGCGCTTTGGCCTACAGTCCCTCGGCAAGTACTCAAGTTGGCACAAGACAAGGCCTTCACGGCGCTTTATTGGGGCGTCGCCCAGGCTGCCCAGCTCCAGAACGTTAGGATCACCATGGCAGGCTCAGGCGACGGCAAGGGCCACAGCGGTATCCGTCTCGGGCGCGGCTCCACTCTGGGTCTCTCCGACGTGCGCATCGAGCGTGGCCAGAACGGCATCTGGCACGATAGTCACCAGCAAGCCGCCTACAAGAACATACACTTTTACCAGAACAGGGTCGGCCTGCTCATCAGCGGCGGAAGCACCATTACCATCATGGGGTCCGTCTTTGAATCGTGCCACACGGGCGTCCGCAACACAGGCGGCTCCCCCTGGATTGCCCTGGTTGACTCCAGGTCAATCAACTCGGGCGTCTCCGTCGTCACAACGGGCCATCCGTCGTTTCTAATTGAAAACTTGGACAAGGACACCGACTCGGACGTTGCCCAAGTTTCCGGAGAGACCGTCCTTGGGCCCGAAAGGCACGTCGATACCTTCACCTATGCAAACACGGTGGGCCGCAACCCCGTCTATGGGCCAACGACCTCTGTCAACGAGCGTCCGGCTGTCCTGGCTCCCGGGGGGAAGTACCCCGTCATCCCGGCCCCAAACTATGCCGACAAGACGGCTGCCGACTTTGTCAACGTCAAAGACCCGTCTCAGAATGGCGGACACACGGTTCTCGGCGACCACAGCAGGGACGAGTCGGACGCGCTCAACCAGGTCCTGCTGTACGCCGCCCAGCAAAACAAGATTGCCTACTTTCCCTTTGGAAAATATCGCGTCGACTCGACCCTCTTCATCCCGCCGGGCTCCCGCATCGTCGGCGAGGCCTGGGCCACCATCTCGGGGAGTGGCAGCTACTTCAAGGACGAGAACGACCCAAAGCCCGTTGTGTCGGTGGGCCGAGAGGGCGATGTCGGCGTTGCCCAGATCCAGGATATGCGGTTCACCGTGTCCGACGTGCTTCCTGGCGCCATTGTCGTTCAGTTCAACATGGCTGGCGACGCCCCCGGTGACGTGGCTCTGTGGAATTCGCTCGTGACTGTAGGGGGCACGCGTGGGGCTCCCGGCCTTGCCAGCGCCTGCCGCGATGCCGGCAGCGCATGCAGGGGCGCCTTTATCGGCATGCACCTCGCCAAGACATCGTCGGTCTATGTCGAGAACGTGTGGAACTGGGTGGCGGATCATATTGGTGAGGACTTCGACGGCGGGTCCAGCATCGCCGGCAAGGGAGGCGCCCTCGTCGAGTCGACAAAGGCCACCTGGCTGCATGCGCTCGGGAGCGAGCACTGGTGGCTGTACCAGCTCAACCTGCACCGGGCTGACAACGTCATGGTGTCGCTGCTCCAGGCCGAGACCAACTACGAGCAAGGCGACAACGCCAGACATGTCCTCCCGGCTCCGTGGAAGGCCGACACCCAGGGCTGGGGCGACCCAGACTTTTCCTGGTGTGCCGACGGCGACAAGCGCTGCCGCATGGGCTACTCCAACCTGATGGACGGCGGCTCCAACATCTACACGTACGGATCTGCGGCTTGGGCCTTTTTCAGCGGACCCGGGTTTCAGGGGTGTGACGAGTTCCGGTGCCAAGGCAAGTCCAAGGATGGGCGCGGGCCCATGAGGAACAGTGAATGGCTGACAATGGGAAAACCTGCAGGGACCATGCACCGGATCAGCCAAACGCCCCGAAACTTGCAGGCGTTTGGCATGTGCTCCAAGGACGCCGAGGCGGTTCTCGGGCTGGCAAACGGCACGAGGATCATGGCGCAGGGCGACTTCGAAGGCTCGTGGCCCGGCGGCGGCGGCGTCGTGGGTCGGTACACTCCGTAACGGACGCGGCCCTGTGTTGGCAATCTGCAACTCGTTGGATTCACATGGGCAAAGCGTACATGGATTGTCGACTGGGAACTGTGTATGCATGATGCTATGATACAGCTGAAGGGAATGGTACATGGACAAGACGTGGGAAACACGGCCGATGCTCCCACCGAGCGGGACGGGACTCGATGAGCGCGTGAGAGCAGCGGCCAAGCGTCGGCTCCCCCTCGCCGGCCTACGGGCTACTCAGGCCTTTGCCTCTGCGCCCGCCCTTGCCCCAAGCCTCGTCCTTTGCAGGCGCCTGCAGCGCTGGCAGGTGCCGACAATCTTGAGCTCGACGTGCTGGACGCCGAAGTCGCATTTGCCAAAGTGGGAGCGGTAGCGGGCGCCGGGGCACCACTTGGGGACGACGGTCTGCTGGTGGACGACTTCGCGGCCGCAAAAGTCGCAGATGGTGAGGCTGTGGAAGTCTTGGCACATGGCCCGGTTGTGAGACGTGCTTGCTGGAGGGGGTGAGTATGGAGATGTGTGCTGTCTTGTCGTGCGTGATGGGAGTCGAGGTGGTTGTCGACGAGAGTTGTATGCGTGCGTGCGTGTGAGTGTGAGTGTGAGTGTGAGTGTGTGTGTGTGTGTGTGAGTGTGTGTGTGAGTGAGTGGGCGAGTCAGTGGGCGAGTGAGGTGATGTGTGAGTGAGGTGAGGTGCGAGTGAGTGAGTGAGAGAGTAAGCGTGAGAGCGAGGCGACGACGGCTGCATGGCCTGAAGCCAGCGACAGCACGCCTTCTATATACAGCATCGCACCCGAGCACGAGACAAGACGATGAGCAGCGCCGCAACGTCAGAATGACCCGCGTCGTCGTCGCCAAACGCGCCCCCCCGTAATGCCGCCGTCGGGCTGCAAAGGGCATCCATGCACGGGCAGCCGACTTCTCCTCGCCCCTTGTCGCCACCCGGCCGGCCTCGTCGCCGTGCCTGAATACGTGTGCGTATATCCGCGTAGAAATGTACGCGCGCGCGCGTGCGCTGGCTCGCCGGCGGCGCATGCCCTTCGCCGCCGCACGCAAAGTACCCGAGACAGGCGACACGGCGGCAGTGTATTCGTGCACGGCGCGACATGGCGGCGAGCACGCAGGGCGGGCGTGGCGAAATCGCCGGGAGCCATTGGCCGCAGCAGGCTAGCCAGCCCCAGGCAGGCAAAAGGCGAGACCTGACCACGGTGTGCCGGCGAGTGCATGACGGGGGGGTGAGGCTGACGCCGGCGGGGAGCTCGTCGTCTTGCGTTGCCCTGTCGGAGTGTTTTGCTCGCATTCATATATAAAGTGCGTGCGTGTGAGAAGCTCAAGATACGTGGCAGCGCGCGACACATGGGCAGAGAGATTCGCGACGTCATGGCCCGGGCTTGCGCTGAGTCGTCTCGCCTGCTGTCGCTCACCCGCTGGAGGACGCGGCTTATGCAGTGGCGCCTTGCATCACAGCCGGCCATTGCCTCGGATCGAGGCCGTTTCGTCGAGCCGCTACCAATACAAAAGTGTAACAAGGTCTGCATGATGCGTGTCGACTCCGTCGTCTTGCTCTCGGCCCGTTGCCTTGTAGCGGAAGGATGCGTCGTGATGCGTCGCGATGCATCGCTGAGCACCGGCTGCAGCCAATCCTGTATATTCATAATGTCTCTTTTCCACCCTCTACAACCTCTCATTGTATCACTCACCCTCTCCCTCCCTCTGCAGCCAATCTTTTCAACCCAACGACACACGACACCACCCAGACATGAAATTTTTTCCATGTGTCAACACGGCTCCCTACGTGACCCGCCCTGCCAAAGGGCACGCCCCCTCTCGCTGCGTCTTGTGGTGCGTCCTTTGAAAGAGCCCGCTCATTGATCCTTGCGGGTCTCGCCGCTCTTTTGCGTGGCGGCATACTTGTCGCTCAGCTCGTCGTAGCTCTTGTGTAGCTGCTCGCTCTGCTTCTTGAGGGTCTGCAGGTCCTGCTCCTTCTTCTCCAGCTGCTTCCTGAGGCTGGCCAGCTCACCCGGCTTGCCAGCTACGGCAAGCTTCTCGCTCTCCTTGGTGTCCTTCTTGGTGCCCTCGAACGATCGGAGGCGGTCTTCGAGACGCATCACCTCGAGAATCATGACATAGGTGCGGTTCAGGATGAGCGACAGGAAGAGAGTGAAGCCACAGAGGTACATGTTGCGCTGCGAGTAGAACTTGCGGGCCTGAACCTCGAGGCGCTCGTGGCCCATGACGGAGGCACTGAAGAGGAGCGCGGTAAGCACAGGGATGGGGTGACGGATTGTGAGGCCACGTACGATCCCTTAGATGCCTGCTCGGTAGCGGCCGAGAGCTCGAGCTGGACGCGGTACACGCGGTTGACGCTGTCGATGAAGAGGATGAGGATGAAGACGAATGTAATCTTCATCCAATACTGAATCTTGGCAACAATAGGATTCTCGGAGACGAAGCTGCGAATGCGTGAGCAAGGCACGCCGGCTCGGCTTGGCCGGAAGGGCGCACGCACGTAAAGATCTTCCTCTTGATTGCAAAGGGCAAAGGCACGAGAAGAAGCATGAACAGGGCCATCTCGAAGACGAGGAGGAGAAAAACCTGCCACCTCGTCAGCAATGGCCACTTCCGCGCCTTGGACGAGAGCAACCCACGAGGCTGTAGTAGAGCGTCATCGTGGCGGCTGGGCAACGAGACGGTTGCAGTGAGGGGATTGCGAAGCTTGGGAGTCTTCTCGCACGTCAATCTCGAGTGGCCTAGAGGTTGGAGGGGGAGGGGGGGGAGGTTTGCGTTGAGGTCGGAAAAGAAGCTTCGTGACCACGATGGCAGGAACGGATGATGGGGAGAGAAGTCGTTGTTGCTTGGAGGGGAAGAAAGAGGTGGCTGGTTGGCTGGCCTGACCGAGGTTACTGCCTGCGCCTCTTCTGTATCGCGAGTACCCCCTTAACAGCTGGACAGCTCCTGACCGGGTAAAGTGGCGGGGTCTCGATAGGGGTGGACGACAAAGGTACTTGACACGTCCCCAAATGGTACTTGTCCGCCAGGAGACGCTGCCCGTCACCGACGTTTTTCAGCGCGTCGTGGCTTGACATTGCTGCATCATGTTGACGTCATCGCCCATGGGTTGCAACCACAGACCCACACGAGCTCTTCATTTCTGAACCCCGGTTCATCTTCCTCTCCTCCGAGGCACGCATCACGACTACGTCTCAGCACCATTCGGCCTCTCACGGCTGCCTAGACATGACAATCAAGCCGTGTCCATGGACATCCACTTGAAACATCACGCCAGCATTGGCTTAGCTTCCAGGCCGTGCATGATGCATTCAAAGAACTGGGCTTGTTTCAAAGGCTCCTTCATCTCAGTGTCATGTTGCAACCAAAGCCAAGCCATTACGAGCCGAGATTCGCTCCTCTCCCTCATTCTGCTCCGCGTACCACATATTCCTCTTGTACATCCATCCCTACTCGGCTCGCCTTCAAGCTGAGCTACTGCTTCCCGTGCTCAAGCCTCCGTCTGGCCGACCACTTCACTCCCGCTCGCTCAGTTCCAAATATCGTCGTCCCTGAACTTCGCCGGAGGCCGTCGGTTCCTTGCCGCCCGGTCGTTTCTCTTCCGCACCACCACGTCTTGGTCCTCGTCGTCGTCCATGTCCTCAAACTCCCCTGCATCCTCGCCCACATCCTCAAGCACCGGGGCTTCAGGAAGCCCTCTCGTAGAACCAGCGTCGCTGTCCTCAATCTCCACCACCGCCGCCGCCGGTATTGCCGGTATCGGCTCTGGCGGCGGCGCGCTTGGGGCCTCGGCCGGCGTCTCGGCCTTCTCTTCTTCCTCTTTGATTTTCGGCGCAGGCACGGGCTTGGGGGCTGGTCGGGGGTGCTTTCTAGGTCGCCCACTTCCTGGTCGTGCGCCGCCTCGCTTTCCCTTTTTCTTGGGCAGTTCGGCACGTTTAGGCTCCGCCGTGGACGGTTGCGAGCCAGAAACGGCCCTAGTTCTCTTGCGCAGGCGCCCCATCGAGTCGGGGCTATGATCCTCCAACTCGACAGCCGCGCCCGCCGCCTTGGGTGTCTCCGCTGCAATGGGCGGGTGATACTCAGCTTCTCCAGGGTCGTCTTGGGACCGTCTCTTTCGTTTACGAGATATGTGCGCTTCGTCTGGCGACTCGACAATCTGCAAGTCGTCATCTGTGGCAACATCCTTCTTGGCCCTGGGTCTTCCAGGCCCTCTCTTCTGCTCTGGCTTGGGCGCCTTCCTGGCCACCTGGTTGCCGACCTCGGCTCGTCGCGAACGCCCCCCCTTCGTCTTTGCCGGCTGCGAGCCCGCTTTGTGGTCGAGCAGCTTCTTGGTTAGGTTGGGAAAGTTCTCGCCGTAGTTGAAGAAGAGCTCCTCCCCGGCCTGAATGTCTCGCATGGCCGTAAACTTGATTCGATACTCGCCGTTGACGTAGAGAATTCGCGGCGTGATGTTACACCCGCGCTTGTCATTCTCCGAGGCGTGGTTGATGTAGCGGCTGAGGTTGCCGTAGATGGCGGCGTCGACCCAGATGCCCTCATTCTCGAGGAGTGTAAAGACGTAGGATATGTTGGAGTGTTCGTCGAAAACGTCGCCGCGCCGCGCCTCCCTGCGCACGCCCTCGTCGTGCGTTATCAGTTCGCCGACATACTCGACAATGAAGTCGTCTTGGTCAATGTCTTCGGCGGTGAAGAGCCCGTATCCCACGCCCTCCAGCTGGCTCTGCCCCAGGATGAGAGACTTGCCAACGCCGCGCTGCAAGTCGCAGTTCTGACAACCCGTGGCGTGGAGTCGGTCATCGTCGGCGTTGAGAGGATCCGCGCGTTCCAGGGCTCCACACGTGCCGCACAGCTGCGGATCGCATTCGCGATTCAGCTGCACGCAAATGCATGGCTTGTCCT
This sequence comes from Ophiocordyceps robertsii, assembly GCA_027405785.1. NCBI lineage: Eukaryota > Fungi > Ascomycota > Sordariomycetes > Hypocreales > Ophiocordycipitaceae > Ophiocordyceps > Ophiocordyceps robertsii. The sequence continues at coordinate 24,466 of JAPEBW010000118.1, forward strand.
TTTGCTTTTGCTGACACGTTTTCCCTTGCGAATGGCACGCGCACCCCGTGAACTTGTAGGCGCAGTTCTCGACCGAGCAGCCGCAAAACTTGTCGCACAGCAGACCCGCGTCGACGCACGAGCAGACCCGCGGGACGCAGCGCCCCTCGTGAGAACAAGGCTCCAGCGTCTCCCGTCGCTGGTGCTCATGACTGACAGTGTGATCCTGCCAGTCTCCCAATAGGGCTTTCCTCCGGCGGTCGTACCACGCTGGATTTTTAACTCGGCTCGGCTCCACCACTGTGGGCTGAGGTAGAGAGACACCGAGGGACTGGAACTTGGCGTACGTCTGGCCGCACGTCCGGTCGAGGAAGTTGGCGGCTAGGCATATCGCATCCCCCTTGTACGTGCTGTGCGTAGCCGTTGTGAAGATGGATCGCAGAACAATCTCCTCATCTTCGGACCAAGGGCGGGCTTGTGGTTCTAGATCAAAGCACCCGGCGCCATGGCGGTAGCACCCCCGCGGGCAAGGGGGTATAGAGGTCGCGTTGCCGTTGCCGGCACCGGCTCGGCGCCGCTTCAGGGCATCCGAAAGGTGTGAGCAGGAGGAAATGGAAAAGGTTCGTTTCAGGTTCTTGTTGTCGTATTCTCCGTGGTCGCAGGAATGACTGAAGCAGATGAGACATCCCAGGATGCAGTACGTGGCCAAGTTGGACTCGGCCAGCTCATCCTCGTCATCGTTCTGAGTGCCGGCGCCGTCCTTTGCTGTGGGCTTGGAATCCATGATGCTGTCCACAGACTCGTCGAGCAGCAAGACCTTGCGCAAGTCAATTTGCTTCTCGGGCGGCTGGCTGTTTTTGAAGACGAGCTGGAAAGCATCGGTAAACATCTGAGCAGATGTGCTGTTTCCCGAGCCGGCGCTGTCGGTCTCACGGTGGGACCTCAGAATGTCCGTCTTCTGCTGCGGCGTGATGGCATCGTCTGGCTCACGGCTGGCCATGTAGCTGATCAAGGCAGACTTGTTGCACCCCGGTATGACAAGATTATCGAGCCACGTCTCGAGGTAGAGCGAAATGGTGGCGGCGCGCTCCATTTGAAAGGTCATGGCCTGCTTCTCTTCGCGGTTCAGCGGCTTGAATCCAGACTTGAGATCAATGTCCTCCAGCTCCTTAAGCCAGAGATTGTACTTTGTCTCCTCTGAACTCTCCAGGTCTCGCAAATGGGGCACAAAGGTAAGCATGGTGTTTGGGGTCAGGACGTTTTTCTTGATGCCGACGTGATGAAAACGATAACGAGGAACACGATCCTTGTTCGTCTTGATGCACACGACGTTGTGGTGCTCCTCCCTGTGATCCCGCTTGGCCTTTAGGTGTTGCTTTGCCAGGCGTGAGCGGCCAATTTCTTTCAAGCCTCTTGGGAAGATGCACCCACCTTTGATTTGATTCTCATCGTGATTCCCTTCTTCTCGGGAACGGGGGCCAGCTTGGCTCCGGCAAAGAGATCGGCGCCATGGTGGACTCGGCGCTCAGTGGCCGTGGTGGACTCAATGATGTAGGCGGTGAGTTGGGCATGGCCGTCCTTGACATCCTGGCGAAAGAGGTTCAACTGCTCGGCAATCTCGGGAATGGTCCATTCGATGTTTGAGTCTGTCTGCGCCGCGGGCGTGCCGGTGTCGACGGCCTGGGGCGCCCAATAGTCCGGGAGCGAGAGAGGCGGCGGCGGCGGCGGCGGCGTGCCTGGACGTGAAATGGCACCCAAAGGGGGCGACTGGCCCTTGTCGCTCACACTCTCGAGCATGACGGCGGGCGATGCTTTGCTAGGCAAGGGAACCGCAGGCTCGCTCGGACCCGAGGGGCCCCCTAAGGATCTCCTGAGCGGCGGAGGACTGATGGGCCTCCGACTGCTGGGAACGGTCGGCGTTGTCCTACTACCAAAGACCTTGAGACGCGAGGCCAGGCTGTCTGATGCGTCTCCGCGGCACTCAGTCTCATGGGGGCGAGAGCCATCCACGTCGTCATGGCCGAGACTGACGCTGGAGCGGCGAGTCGTGCTAGCCGCCATGGCGACGAAACGTTGGATTACTAAGATGAGCGCTGGCTCGCAGGTGCGCTCCGGCGCGTTCCTTCCGCACGGCCGCTCCTCGCCTCGACTCGAGGGCCAAGAGGCGCAGACACACTTTCGGGGAATGCGTATTAAAGGGGTCGAAGTCCGTCGGGATGAGTGATGAATGACGGGAAGCGTTGATTCTTCCTCGAGGACCCTGACCAAGGCCACGGGCTCTCCTTTGGCGACGGAGACGAGAGACGAGCTGGAGTCATCCGCCAGAGCCGCAGAAGATCCCGTCCGGCGTCAACCACCACCGATTGCGCAGCAGGGATTTGTCGTCTGGGAGTTGCAGACACACAGACGCGCGAGTGCGCAGCGCCGATGGGCCCTGAAGGACCCTTCGACGAGAGCACACGGCGTCGTTGGATGACAGGCTCGAGGCCGCCGCCGACGTGCGTTGACGAGGTTCGCTTGGATACGGGCAGAATCGCGAACCAATCGTACGCGTCAAAGACTATTTTGTGCCAAGAGGCAACCTGGAAACCAGACGCGCGGTTGAGGCTGGGGGGGGCGTGCTATCGCCTATCGCGGGTCAGCGGGGGTGGGCACAGCCAGCGCGATGCCACAGGTACAGCAAGTACACTCGAGCCACTGTAATACGCTGAGACTCGTAATACGCTGAGACAAGCCGAAGCTCCATTCTACTCGAGCAAACAGACCTTGACAGCCTGGAATACAACGGTCGATGACAGTCTGCGCCACAAAATCCTCTTGTTGTTCGACTCGGACGGGAGCATCCCCAACGGCTTGGTTGGCAGTCCTGCAAGTCTCGGGTTATATAAATTGAATAAGACGTTCTTGGCTTCTCTGCGTCGAGGCATCCGGTTCAATGTTTACGAAGCAACTCTCGCGCGGCAATGGCAAAAGTTATTCTGGTGAACGTGGTTGAGATGATGACCAGGTATTTCAAACCAAAAGACACCACCAAACTGCGAATCGCCACTCACCATGACGTTGCAAAATGAAAGGCCATTCATTGTGCCATCAAGCAGACGCACAGCATACCCATCATTTGGCCGCCTACAGTAAAGAGAGCCGTCGCCAATACTGGAATTTAGTCTTTGATGAGTTCCTGTCTAAACGTCATCATCGCCTTTCCTGTCATCGTCGCCTTTCCTTTTCCCTTTTAGTTTCTCTTTTACCATCTCGGTGGGCGGAACTGTATCACGTGATGGAAGCCTTGGTCTATCCTATTCTGGCCACCTGCCGCGCAAACTTCACGGGACAATGATCTGGAATGGAGGGACATGCACGGACACTGATCAAAGGGGATTTCTTCCCGGCCTCCGCCTCTGCTGACGAGGCGGGCCAAAGTCACGAGACTGACCGTTGGCCGGGACGGCTCGGGTCGTCGGGCAAGAGTCCGGGACGGAGCCGGCGCAGTTGGAATTGGAGAGACAATCGGTCGGTGTCCTGCATCGTCTCCACGGCAACGCAACGGACAAAACGTCGGATGCTCGTGCTGGCCGCGACCCTTGGCCCGCGCTACGGCAGCCAACGGACTGACGGGCCGGCATCGATGGTCGGCCAACAAGGCGCTCATGGCAGGCATCTGGACAGCGGCCCCTCGCATCCGTGGGCACTCACCACGGCTCCGTCCATGCAGAGAACCTAGCTCGACACTAGGAACCATCGCCTCCGGATCGGGCCAGCAGCTCCACCGCCTGCTCACGGCTCTGGAGGGTCAGGCAGTCGTGTATGGAGTGCTCGGAGACGGCGAAACCCGGCTTCGCCAGCACAGACCGGCTCAAAGAGGCTCGGTAGACGTATCTTGGGCATTGGGTGTCGAGAGCCCAAGGCCGAGAGCCCAAGGCCGAGTTGCGCTTGCGCCAGCCTAGGTAGGGGTATGGTCCGAGACATGCCGGCAGACCAAAAATGCGCCTGGCAAAGAAGCCTTTAATGGCCGTACCCGGAACCCTTGCCGTGGGCTGGCGCAAACCCTGCTGGGGCCCGAGGGCGGCGGGCGAATCCACTTGGACCGATGACGTCGCCACGGCTGCCCCCTCCCTCCTCTCTCTTCTACCTAGTCCTGTAGCCTCTCCGCAAAACCACCACCACCACCTTGTGTGTCACATAAAACCCATCCCAGTCTTTCCATCCCCCCCTTCGTCGGCCTGGTCTGCAAAATAAAGTCCCCTTCTCCCTTTTGTTTTCGTTGATAGATACATACCCCCCGCTCCATCGCCGACCCCCCTCCCTTGCTTGTTCTCTCGCCAGCCTACTTGCCTGCGTCTCCCCTGCATCGCAAGTCGCGGCATTCAATCGCATCGCGGCGCTTCAAGCTTCGTCCTTCACCGCACATTGCTCGCCGCCATCATGCATCGCACCTATTCCATGCGCGCCTCCCGGGCGCCTACTGCCTCCCAGATACAGGTGCGAGCCACAATTCCGAGCTCCCCGGGTACGATTGGGAGACGGGATGCTGACATGCTTCGGCTCATGATTATAGAGTCCGCCTCCTCCACCCTCCTCCACCAAGTCAGGCCGCCTCTTCGGAAAGGGAAGCTTTGGTGAGTGGCACGCGACGAATCCTAGGCGACGACGATAATTCCGTCGCGGAAGCATTGAGAGGCGAAGCTCACGCGATACCTAGGACACGCCCTGCGCCGCAATGCCGGCGGTGCCTTTGGACCCGACCTGGCCAAGAAGCTGTCCCAGCTCGTCAAGATGGAAAAGAACGTGATGCGAAGCTTGGAGCAGGTTGCAAAAGAGCGCATGGAGGTTGCCGTACGTGCCACTTGTCCCTTCGGCTCAATCGCTTCGCGCGCTGACCCAGCATGACAGCAACAACTCTCCCTCTGGGGTGAGGGCGGCGACGAAGATGTTTCCGACGTCACTGACAAGATTGGCGTCCTCCTCTACGAAATCGGCGAACTCGAGGACCAGTACGTCGATCGGTATGATCAGTACCGCGTCACCATGAAGAGCATCCGCAACATCGAGGCCTCAGTGCAGCCCAGCCGCGACCGTAAGAACAACCTTGGTCCAGGCCGGTGCGCGCCACGTGCTAACCGCAGGTTTCAATAGGCAAGCAAAAGATCACCGACCAGATCGCCCAGCTCAAGTACAAGGAGCCCAACTCACCCAAGATTGTCGTGCTGGAGCAGGAACTCGTCCGCGCCGAGGCCGAGTCCCTCGTCGCCGAGGCTCAGCTCTCCAACATTACTCGCGAAAAAGTCAAGGCCGCCTACTCGTACCAATTCGATGCCCTCCGTGAGCACTGCGAAAAAGTAGCCATCATTGCCGGCTACGGCAAGCATCTCCTCGACCTGATCGACGATACCCCGGTCACGCCCGGCGAGACCCGGCAGGCATACGACGGCTACGAAGCCAGCAAGGCCATTATCCAGGACTGCGAGGATGCTCTTACCAACTGGGTCACCTCCAACGCTGCCGTCTCCTCCAAGCTGTCGACCCGTTCGCGAGGTCTCTCCCAGCGACGCCGAAACAACATTCGCGCCAGAAACGAGGGACATGACCTGTCCACCCAAGACACTCCTCTAAACGACAGCAGCTCTTGGGTCGGTCATGGCGCTGATGTTGAGAGCGAAGAGGAAGATGATGAGGATGATCGTCGCCACTCGGTCCTCGACAGCGACGGCGGCCTGAATGGCGAGAGCCGTGGACGAACGCAGGAGGTCGTTGCCGCGTAGAACTGGATTGCTGCTGTTCAAGAAAAAGACGTTTGCAAGAGTGGGAGTCGAGATAATGATTGGGCATGTCGGATTGTCAGGTTGGCGACAGCTGTCGCTGGGTGCACATGGAAGCTTGAATTGGGACAGGGAAATCGGTCCACGGTGTTTTCACGCGAATTCTCCTAAGTAGGGTCATGGTACTTTTTTGGTGTACAATTATTTGCTAATACCATGCCGTGCATGCGTTGCAGCAACTCGTACGCTCTTGATAGTATGAAGCGAAGAGGCACGAGTCATCTTCAGCGCGCAGATATCCAGCCCACACGAGACGTATTAGCCGGCAGTTTCTAAAGGATGTGGGTTCATCTCTTCATCTGGCTCGCAAATTGCTCTAGTTCCATCTTGACAATGTGATGTCCCGGCACCACCACCAGGCCGAGATAGCGCGATGTCATGTCGACGATGACGGTTCCCTCGGCCGTCTCCTCGAGATGGCGGTGCAAGGCATCGGCCGACGGCTGCCGGTACTCGTATGTATGGGAGAGGACAACATTCTTGTTCTGCGCCAACCATTTGCACTGGTCAGCCAGCAGCGGACATGGAGGAGTGGGAGCCGGGACGAACCGCGTCGGTGCACTTGAATGACCCCCAGAAGAGGCGCCCGTCCGTGGTGGAGACGCGCAGGTTCTTGTTTAGCAGGGACTGGAGATAGGCTTGGGCTTCATCTTTGTCCATGGCGAGGCCGACGCTGAGGGAGAAGTCGATGAAGAAAGGGACTGCGCCGCAATTTCCATCTCCTACCAGCAGGGTGCCCGACTCTGGATCCTCCACGGCCGACCGTGCCAGTGGGCGGGCACTGGCGGCACAGGGCTCCAGCTCCCTGTAATGGTGCACTATTACGTCACGCTATACTGGGGCAAAAAGACCTACAGGCTATAGGTGGGTACTGTAGACAAGATGGTCACGATCCGGCTTCACTCCCGCAACTCCCACCCACTTCGCAGCTCCAGCGCCCGCCATGGGAGACGGACACCGGTAGTGCTCGCGCGAAGCGACTTGGAGCCCGAACTAGAGGAGCGGCCGCAAACCACGGCGCAAAGACACGCGTCACCATCGTCATGGGTGTCAACGGTCTCTGGACCGTGATCCAGCCGTGCGCGCGACCCACGAACCTCGCCACCCTCAACCGCAAGCGCCTTGCTGTCGATGCGTCCATCTGGATATACCAGTTCCTCAAGGCCGTCCGCGACAAGGAGGGAAATGCCCTACGCAACTCGCACATTGTCGGCTTCTTCCGCCGCATCTGTAAAATGCTCTGGTTCGGCATCCTGCCCGTCTTCGTCTTCGACGGCGGCGCTCCGGCGCTGAAGCGCGCCACCTTGCAGAAGCGGATGCGCCGTCGAGAGGGCCGAAGAGAGGATGCCGTCAGGACCGCGGGGAAGCTGTTGGCCGTGCAGATGCAGCGCTTCGCCGTCGAAGAGGAAGAGAGGAGGAAGAGGGAGCAGAACGGCGACGTGTCCGCCCGCGAGGCTCAGCTGCAGGAGAATGATGCCATCAACACCGACGACGTTGTTTACCTGGACGAGATCGGCATGTCGCAAAAGGAAAGGGCGCAGTCGAGGAGATTCCACAAGCAAGATGCCTACCACCTACCGGCGCTCGAGGGCGGCATTGCCTCCATGGGCAAGCCCGAGGATCCGCGAATCATGAGCGTCAAGGAGCTGGAGGAGTATGCACGGCAATTCAATGACGGAGAAGACGTCAACCTTTACGACTTCAGCAAGATTGACTTCAACGGCGACTTCTTCAAGAGTCTGCCGCCCCCCGATCGATACAATATCCTTAATGCCGCGAGGTTGAGAAGTCGCTTGCGAATGGGTCTGAGCAAGGACCAGCTGGACGACATGTTCCCGGACCGCATGGCCTTTTCGAGGTTCCAGATCGAGCGGGTCAAGGAGCGAAACCACCTCACCCAACGGCTCATGGCCGAGGTGGGCATGCTGGGCACGGATCTGACGCTGGGCGTCAACGCGCGCGTCGCAGGAGAAAAGGATCGCGAGTATGTTCTCGTCAAGAACGATGGCGCCGAGGGAGGCTGGGCCTTGGGGGTTGTAAGCAAAGAAAAGGACATTGGGGAGGCGCACAAGCCCATCGATGTAGACGCCATTGAAATCCAGTATCAGACCAAGGATGACGAAGATGAGGAGGAGGATGACGACTTTGAGGATGTGCCGATCGAGGGCCTCAACCGCCTCCCGAAGCCGAAGCCCAGAGAGCCAGGCAGCACGAGCTTTCAGAGCGCACGCGACGTCGGCTTGGGGCAGCATCCTCACGACGCTCAACAACATGAGCCCGCCGAAGATGAGGGCGACGCCGAGGGTTCTCTCTTCGTGGGTGGCAACACGGGCGAAAAAAATGCTCTGCTTCTGAGCAAGCCGGAAGACCCGATGCATCCTGAGGAAGAGGATGACATCAGTCGGGCAATCGCCCTCTCACTAAAGAGCCAGCACGACCTTGACAATGAAGCGGGCGAGGAAGAGCTTGATGGGGAGTCCGCCGAGGAGCCGGAGTGGACGCAAAAGGCTGTGGAAGCCTCGAGACCCATCAAGGGTAACAGCGGCTCCATGATTGCCCACATTGTCAACAACCGAGCCAATGCCGCGGTGCCAAAGCGTCAGGAGGATAAACCTGCCGACAGCGACAGCGAAGACGACATGCAGGCCGTCTTGGCGAGATCCAGGAAGGCAAAGGTCGCCCAGCCGAGGCCGGTTTTTGAGAACAAGAACCCTTTCGACGGTCCGCTTCCGTTTCCCACGCTAGACTGGAGGTCCTCTATTTTTGCGACAAAGGCGGTTCCAATGGATGGCGGAACCGCAAAGCAAGACCATGGCGCCCATGAAGACGCTGAGCCGGGCGAAGACGTGGCCGGTGGGTTTGAAGTTGAACCCCGTGAACGGGATGGCCCGAAACCCCTGCCTCCCTGGATGGCGGACGAGACGGACATCCGAGAGTCTCTGAAAAAGCAACACGACGTGGAGAGGGAAATCAACGCCGAAGACCGACAAGAGGTCGAAGAAGAGCAACGGCTCCGGTGTCGTGATATGGAGCGCCGGCTCATTGAAATCGACTCGTCATCCGATGGGGGCAGCGATATTGAAATCGTCGAGGTTCCCCCTTCTCCCAAACGGTCGGTAGGGGCCGAGTCGGCCAGCGTCGACATCATCCCCGGCGAGAATCAATCGCCAGAGGTTGTGGCGATGGAGGATTTGGTGCCGGAAGCAAGTGCAGATGTTGGGATACCTCGCGTTGCCGATGCGGGCGAGATGCTTCCGGCAGAACGCAAAGAGCCGTCGGCATCTCCAGAGCCAGAGTTCGAGAACGTGCCCGCAGCCGAACCCCCATCAGCTACTCGGGCCGCCTCTCGGAACGAGTCGCCCTTGTTTGGGGATGATCCGGCTGCCAGAGCCCAGTTTCTTCTGGAAGCTCCGAATCAGGCAACAATGCCAAATGGCGACGATGTGTTCGGCGAAGTAGACGATGACGAATATAGTGACCCTGAAGATGAGGAGCTCATGATGCAAATGGCCGAGGAGGCCGAGGAGCATGCCCGCTTTGCCAGCGAGTTAAACCAAAAGTCTGCGGCACAGAACAAGGGGGACTATGAGAAGGAGTTGCGAGCCTTGCGAAGTCAGCAAAAGAAGGACCGCCGAGACGCGGACGAGGTCACGCAGGTGATGGTGACTGAATGTCAGACACTGCTCCGCCTATTCGGCATTCCCTACGTCACGGCGCCGATGGAGGCAGAAGCGCAGTGCGCGGAGCTGGTCAAGCTCGGCATCGTCGACGGCATCGTCACCGACGACTCGGACACGTTTCTGTTCGGCGGGACGCGTGTCTACAAGAACATGTTCAACAGCAACAAGTTTGTCGAGTGCTACCTCGGCGCTGATCTCGAAAAGGAGCTGTCACTGTCAAGGGAGCAGCTGATCTCTCTTGCCCAGCTACTCGGATCAGACTACACAGAAGGCTTGTCCGGGGTTGGTCCCGTCACGGCCGTCGAGATTCTGTCCGAGTTCCCCGGCAAGACGGGGCTCGACGAGTTTCGGGACTGGTGGACGGCCGTTCAAAGCCAGGGCCGCCCCAAGGAAGCCGACGCATCGTCGCCTTTTCGCAAGAAGTTTCGCAAATCGCAAGCCACCAAACTATTCCTGCCCGTTGGGTTTCCCAACTCGGCCGTCTTCGACGCGTACCTCCACCCAGAAGTGGACGACAGCGCCGAGGCGTTCCAGTGGGGGGTGCCGGATGTGGAGGGCTTGCGGCGGTTCCTCATGTCGACGATTGGATGGAGCAAGGAACGGACCGACGAGGTGCTGGTGCCGGTGATTCGCGACATGAACAGGCGGGACGCCGAGGGCACGCAGAGCAACATCACGCGATACTTTGGCGGCAGCGTCGGGGTCGGTGCCAAGGAGGCGTTTGCGCCGAGGCAGAGGGCTCAGGGGAGCAAACGCATGGCGGCGGCGGTGGACAAGCTCAGGTCCAACGTGACGGGGGAGGAATCGAGGGGGACTGAGGGGGGGCCGAATAAGAGAAGAAGAGGCGCGAGAAGGGGGGCGGCTGAGGCCAGGGGCGGCGACGAGTGAAGACAAGTCTTGTCTATCAGCGGGCCTGGGTTGAAGCTAGCCCTGTTGTGGCTGCATGTCGAGGCTAAAGATTTGGCATCTTGAAGCATAAGATGAACTTTTTTCGTGATGGTGGAACGTTTGATTGACGAATCGTGGTCAACGGGGAAGGTTGCTTGATCACCATGACTGTTTATATGGAAGCCTTCTACAGTGTCTTCCGATCAAAGACTGAAGGTGTCTCAAGAGGTTTACATTACCTTGTGGTGGTGAAGTGGATGTGTCGAAGCCCGCTGGCCGTAATCCGGGCGTTTCGTTTCGCGGTTCAGGGTAGGCGTATTGTGGAGGACTGTGTCAGAAAGCCAAATCATTACATAATCCAGATACCGTAAAGCAACACTAGGGTGAGCCGGGTAAAGCGCGGCTCTCTCCCACAGGTGTCGACAGCTCCCCGCCCTCGCAGCAGCCGCGAAAGCAAAACCCAACCAACACCGTTGACGACTTGGCTTGCCCAGTCCATCGCGACCATCGGCGCGCGCGCTCTCTCCCACGCACACGAGGACAAAGGACGTTGGCATTGCGCCCGGGATATCGACGACGTCATGGATCAACGCGAGCTCGAGTCCCGCGTCAAGGCGCTGACCAAGTCGGTTGCTGCTAACGAGCCGCCAGAGAATGCCATCAAGTTGCTGGATATGCTCAAGAAGGATGCTGCCCCGACCGAGGAGATGCTGCGGGTAAGTCGATGCGCTTGCTTTCCCTTTGCAAAGACTGTGTCGATGAGAGGGCAGCCCTATCCATCGCAACGCTTGATGCGCGGCACAAGGAGAGGGGCTTGCTCTCTCCCCTTCCCCCGCTTCGCCTGGAGACCATGTGCTCACTATTCTCTCTTGCAGGCCACCCGCGCCGGCGTCTTTGTGGGGAAACTGCGCTCCAACGCAAACAAGGAAATCGCCAGAGCCGCGGCGGAGCTTGTCATCAAGTGGAAGAAGCTCGTCGAGCAGGAGAAGAACTCCAAGCTCCACAAGGCCAAGACCAGCTCCCCAGCCGCCGCCCCGATTTCGCTGCCCCCGGGCCCCGCCGCCGGCTCGAAAAAGGTCTTCACCGGCGACCCTGAGAAGCGAAAGTTTGACACGGACGGGGTAGATATCAAGCGCACCGACTCCAACGTCCGAAACCAATGCATCGGCCTCGTCTACAACGGCCTTGCTTTCCGCTCCACCGATTCCCCGTCGGATGTTATGGCCAAGGCGGTGGCGGTGGAGCAGGCTGTCATGGACACGTTCAAGAGCGAAAACGCTGAATACAAGAAGAAGATCCGATCGCTCTTCTCCAACCTCAAGAACAAGACCAACAAGGAGCTTGGACGACGGGTCTTGACGGGTGACATTTCGCCCGAGCGATTCGCCACCATGACCGACGACGACCTCAAGAGCGAGGACCAGCGCAAAAAAGACCTGGAGCTCGAAAAGGAAAACATGAAGAAGGCGCAGGTCCCCATGGCCGAAAAGAGCATCAGTGAAAGCCTCGAGTGCGGCCGTTGTAAGAAAAAGAAGGTCAGCTACACGCAGGCACAGACCAGGGCTGCTGACGAACCGATGACGACCTTTTGCGAATGCATGAACTGCGGCAACCGATGGAAGGTATGTTGGGACCGCTTGCCTGCCCATTGAAGCCAACACTGCTGACTCTGCGCAGTTCTCGTGAAGCTCGAGCGTCGAGCAGCGTGAAAGACGTGACTTGATTTGCCGTAGAAGACACAGAGACAGACGCCATCGCCTGGGCGTGGCGCGTCTACGGTTTCGGGGGATGGATTTCGGTAGGGAGTTTGGGAAGGGATTTGCATTTGGCAGTGTTGACCACGACGAAGGCCTCTGGCACGGTTCTCCTTATACCTTTTTGTACTGACCCCATTTGGGGGAGAAGGCGTCGGCTGCTCCTTGACCCCTGGCGCAATATATCTGTTCTGTGCTAATTGCTTTCAGGTGAAATCTGGCATCGAGCCTTGGGCACCCAATGAAGCAAAGTGATTCTATGCGCGAGCCTGTGTTGCGTACCGTGAGTCGCCAGAGCCTCGCCACAGGACAGGCCTCGAGGCTGGTGAAGAGGTCGAGGGCGCAGGGCCAGGCCTGCACGTGAACAGCGCCGAGCGTGAATCACGGCGCCGATCGTGAATCACAGCAACCGAGCCTGAAACCAAACAGCACCGCACCGCACCGGTCCCCCGAGCAACGAGACTACCCCTTATATACCAAAATATGCGCTCCCATCTGCAACAAGGAAGGACGCCGAGCAGGTTTGGCCTGTTCGGTGACACCACCTCCACACCCCTCCCCCCCCTTCATCCCCTGTTCACGAGGTCGCATGTTCGATTCGTGGGCTTGGGAGGTTGGAGTCGGGTTATTACACACGGTGGTTACAAGGCAACGATCCTTCTAGGGGAGCCTTCCAGGGGATGACGCATCCTCGGGTCCTGGGGGTTGGGCTGGAGGGCCTCCTTGTTTTTTTGCAATTGTTTGATTTTGATTTGATTTTCTTTTGCATTCTTTTGCGTTGGTTTTTCGTTGACCCAGAGGCCGTCTATGTACGTGATTCGGCTGCAGCCTTGGGCATCCCCAGCTCGAGGAAGAGGTCCGTGGCCTCGTCATCTTCCAGCCCCAACTCCTTGATGCGCTTCCAGAACTTGCTCAGGTGGCGCGTGCCCGAGTCGCAAAGTATGGTGACGACGCGACTCCCTGCGGGCAGAGACATGGCGGTTGCGACGGCGGCGACGCAGTTGACGGAGCTGCTGCTGCCGACAAAGACGCCGTCCTTTTCGACGAGCCAGCGGGCCATGCGGCAGGCCTGCTCGTCGGAGACCCTGACGGCGTCGTCTATGAGGTCGCGGCCGGCCTCGAAGTTTTCGGTGACGCGGTTGATGCCGACGCCCTCGACGATGGAGTCGACCTGCTGGCGGCGGCGGGTGCCCTCGCGCTCCGTGGGCGAGTACATGACGCCGTGCTTGACCTTGTTGTAGAGGCCGCTGCCCTGCGGGTCGGCGAGGACGACGCGGAGGCCGGCGAGCTTGGCCTCGAGCTTGAGGTAGCGGGCGACGCCCGAGATGGTGCCGCCGGTGCCGGCGCCGGCGACAAAGGCGTCGAGGGCGCCGTCGGTCTGGGCGAGGATCTCGGGCCCCGTCGAGCGCATGTGGGCGTGCCAGTTGGCCGACGCCTCGAACTGGTCGGCGAAGAAGCCCTTGCTGCCGTCGGCGGCCGACTGAGCGTGCTGAGCTGCGCGGCGGCGGGCGAGGTTGACGAAATGGTCGGGGCTGGTGATTGGGGCGACGGGGACGCGCTCGACGGTGGCGCCGAGGTGCAGCAGCAGGTCCGACTTCTCGTCGCTCTGGTCGTCGGGCATGCAGATGTGCGCGCGGTAGCCGCGGGCGCGGGCGAGGGTGGCCAGGGAGATGCCGGTGCTGCCGACGGTGCCCTCGTAGATGGTGTCGCCGCAACGGGGGGTCAGCAGGCCGTCCTGTTCGGCCTGGCGGATGATGGCGAGGGCGACGCGGTCCTTGGGGCTGTTGCCGGCGCCGTTGAGGAACTCGGCCTTGGCGAGGATGGTGCGGCCCGTCGCCTCGGACAGGGAGCGGATCTCGACGAGGGGTGTGTTGCCGATGCAGCCCTCGATGCCGTCGGCCACGGGCGGTGCGCCGGCGCCGACGGTCAACGAGTGGCCGCCGTCGCCGTCGCCGTCATGGTCGGATTCATGGTCCTCGAGGGCGAGGGGGGAGCCCCAGAAGAAGCTGCTCTGGCGACGGACGGACCGGCCGCCGGCGCTGGTCTTGCGCTGGTAGCGCCGCTCGAGGTCTGGGTACAGGTCCTTGAAGCCGAGGGTGACGAGGACGCCGGCGGCAAAGGCGGCGGTGACGAGGGCGGCGGAGCCGTAGGCCTTGGGGTGCTGGCTCAGGGACATTGTATCGCGGCGGTGGTGGTGCAGGGCTCATGTTCCTCGTGTTCACGTCGCGGGCTCTGGAGAGAGCTCTAGGGGACGGGCGCGGCATGGACACACGACGCCGGCGTTTATTGCATTGACAGGGCGCCGACAACAAAATCTCGGGTGAGGTCATGGCTCGTGCTGCCCCTCCGAGGATTAGCCAGGCCGGAAGTGGGGGGTCCGGTTCCACACTCACTTCGGCGGGGATTAATCCCCACGCCGATGACTGGGGCCCGATGTGGAAAGCTCGACAGGGAACAGCTTTTGCTGCGTCCGAGAAGCCTCCTCCTCGTGTCTTGGACGACGCTCGTTCCGCACCGCCAGCAACTCCATGGACTCGCCTATCGTGGCCCAGCTGTTTCGGCAGCTGTTCCGCTACCGGCCTCGCGGATGCCAGGGCCGGCGGCTGCTGCGCACGGGGCGCGACGGCGTGCATCACCGTGACCAGCAGCAGCAGCAGCAGCAGCAGCAGCAGCACCAGCAGCACCAGCAGCACCAGCACCACCACGGCCTCGTCTCGCCGCGGCACCGCCTCCACCGCCCTTACTCGACGAGGGCCTCGCGCGACCGCGGCATGCAGACCAACGAGAGCCGGTGGCAGCAGCGCACCAACATCCTGCCCGAGGACCGGCGCGACGAGTTCGCCCAGTACCCCTACGTGTCGGCGCAGGACCTCAAGAAGCGCACCGAGCGGCCGCGCCGGGTCAAGATGCTGCTCAGGGACTTCATCGACGGTCAGTTCTCCCCCCCGGGCATGGCAGCCCCTGGTCCGAGGGCCTTCGCTGACTGGCACCGGCCTCCAGATAGCCTGTACAACCCGGCGTATGGCTACTTTTCCAAGCAGGTCGTCATCTTCAGCCCCGGCGACCCCTTTGACTTCCACGGGCTGCGCGACGAGCTCGAGTTCCAGGCCGAGCTGGGCCGGCGCTACACGCAGTTCGAGGACGCCCTCGACGACGCAGAGGGCGACAACCCGACGCGCCAGCTGTGGCACACGCCGACGGAGCTCTTCCGCCCCTTTTACGGCGAGGCCGTGGCGCGCTACCTCGTGGCCAACTACCGCCTCACCACGTACCCCTACGACGACCTCCTCATCTTCGAAATGGGCGCCGGCCGCGGCACCCTGATGCTCAACATCCTCGACTACATCCGCCACGTCGACCCCCAGGTCTACGCGCGCACGCGCTACAACGTCATTGAGATATCGCCCTCGCTCGCAGACATGCAGGGCCGCAGCCTGCGCGCCACGGCCGAGTCGCGCGGCCACGCCGCCCGCGTCGACATTGTCAACCAGTCCGTCTTCGACTGGCACCGCCGCGTGCCCGAGCCGTGCTTCTTCCTCGCCATGGAGGTCTTTGACAACTTTGCCCACGACGGCATCCGCTACGACATGGCCTCGGGCGCGCCACTGCAGGGCCACGTCCTCGTCGACGGCGACGGCGACTTTTACGAGTTTTACGCCCACGAGCTCGACCCCGTCGCCGCGCGCTTCTTCCGCGTCCGCCACGCCGCCACAGGCGGCCACTATCCCAGGCCCTACCCGGAGAACCCCGTCCTGCGCCACCTCGCCGCCCGCATGCCCTTTGCCGCCAACCTGTCGGCCCCCGAGTTCATCCCCACCCGCCTCATGCAGTTCTTTGACGTCCTCGAGCGCTACTTTCCCGCCCACCGCCTGCTGACGTCCGACTTCAACGCCCTCCCCCAGGCCGTCAAGGGCCTCAACGCCCCTGTCGTCCAGACGCGCTACCAGCGCACCACGGTGCCCGTCACCACCCCGCTGGTACGCCCCCCCCCCCCGTGTGGTGCGTCTGTTCTGCCTGGCTAACCTGCCCCAACCCCCAAGGTCCACCAGGGCTACTTCGACATCCTCTTCCCCACCGACTTCCGCATCACAGAGGCCATCTACCGCGCCGTCACGGGCAAGCTCACCCGCGTCATGTCCCACGGCGACTTTATGCGCTGCTGGGCCTACGTCGAGGACACGCAGACGCGCAGCGGCGAGAACCCCCTCCTCTCCCACTACAGAAACGCCAGCGTCATGGTCACCGTCTAGCCGGTGCGCGCGCGCGGCACGGGACCAGGTGCGTGGCCCCTTGTAGATGGAGCACAGTGCAGGCGTACAAAATACGAAGAGAAGGGGGGGGGGGACGGGGCCACAACAGCCTTGGCCTGATTCTCCACGTCCCTTCGGTGACGCAAAGACAATAACATTGGCTGGCGGTGACGCCCAGCATCTAGAAAACACCACGTCTCGGACAACGCTCCTCCATTGTCTCCCTGTAGGGTTCCACGCCGTGGAAAGCTGCCATGTCGAAACGCTCTTGTTCCAAAGTCACGACGTCTATCCATTCCCGGCCCCGTGCCCGCGCCCATTCGCCCTCGTCCACATGTTTGTTCAGTCCACTATAAATCGGCCTCGACGTGTGGCAGGTCCTGCCCCAGCGGCCCTCCTCCTTTTACCACAGCCCCTCTCCGGGGCACGACATCATGGCATGGAAAACCCGACAAGACAGACACGCATCGCATCTCGCACCTCGCAGCCCTCACAGCTTCAGCTTCTCCTGGAGCCACTTGGTCGCCGTCTCGACGCCCTCGTCAATCTTCTCCGGCTGGGTCCCCTGGCCCTGTCGCGAGGGCTCCTTGCCGCCCGAGCGACCGCCGACCACCTCCGACACCGACGCCGCCCATTGCTCAGCAGTGACGCCCTGGGAAGAGAGGTGCTGCATGACAGGACTCGTCAGCTTCTCAAGATACTCTTGCGGGTCGAGCACATGGGCTCGCGCCCTGAACAGAGGTAAAAGGGCCGGGGCAGCTTACCGTTCCGACATAGACGCCGTGGACGAGCGCGCCCTCGTCTTTGCTTCCGCCAAACATGTACAGCGTCTTCTCCTTGTCCTTGCTCTGGAAGTGCTTAATCACCTCGGTGAGGGCCTTGGCGTTGCCGCCAATGGGGAGCCGGCCGACGAACCACTTGGAGTCCTTGTTCTGCTCAAAGTGCTTGAGCACCGTGTCGAGCGCGGCCTTGGCCTCGGCCTTTTGGCGCTTCTTCTGCTCGGCCACGACTCCCGTCGCAATCTTCTGGAACCGCTGGTTGAACTCCTCCTTGGTGAGCGTCGAGATGACCAGCCGGCTGATTTCCTGCGACAACGCCTTGACCTGCGCCTCTTTTTCGGCGCCAAAAGGGATCGCGTCGAGCGCGTCGAGCTTCTCGGAGAACTCGACTGCCTCGCGCTGGACCTGGTGCGCCGCGGCACCCGTATACGCGATGATGCGACGGATGCCCTTGGCGATGCCGCTCTCCTCCACAATGATGAGGTCCTTGATCAGCGAGCTATTATCGACGTGCGTGCCGCCGCAAAACTCGACACTGTACAGGCGCCACTCCGGATTCTTGGGATCCTCGAGCATGGTGTCAATGTCCATGCCGACGGACACGACTCGCACGGGGTTGGGATACGTCTCTCCAAACACGGCGCGCACGCCCTCAATCTCGCGGGCGAGATCCAGGTCGACGTCCTGGGAATAGATACTGGCTTTGCGGCGGATGTAGGCGTTGGACAAGTCCTCAATCTTGCGAAGCTCGTCAATCTTGACCTGCGACTTGTGCGAAAAGTCAAACCGCAGCTTCTCATAGTCCACTAATGAGCCCTTTTGGTTGACGTCGTCTCCCAGCACCTCCCTCAAAGCGTGGTTCAGGACGTGAGTACCGGTGTGGTTGTTGCGAATAGGCGACCGTCGCAGCTCGTCATACTCGCAGATGACCTGGTCTCCAGACGACAAGACGCCGTAGTCGATGTAGCCGCTGTGCAGAATGTACCCGCCATAGTTCTGGACGTCCATGACCTTGAACTGGACCACATCGTCGATGACTATGCGGCCCGTGTCGGCAACCTGACCACCAGACTCGGCGTAAAAGTTTGTCTTGTCCACCAAGATGCCGATGGCAGTGTTGGGCGGGAGGTTCTTGGTCGAGCTGTGGAAGGTCTTGCCATCGAATATGAGCTGCACCTTGCCCTTGCTGTCTCCCTTGACAAACTTGTCGTCGTCTTGGGTCCTTGGGATGCCCCGTTGTTGTTCGAGCTCGGAAATCTGATGCACGTCGAGCTTGGCAAACGTGTCGACCGAGCCCTTGACCGCCTTGCTCGCCTCTCGCGCCCTCTCCTTAGCGGCATTGACCTCGTCTTCGTCGATGTCGAGCGCGCGCTCCTCCGCCATCAGCTTGGTCAGATCGACGGGGAATCCAAACGTGTCGTAGAGGCGCCACACAATGTCCCCGTCCAGTTTCTTGACGTTGTCCTTGGCCGCCTTGGCCGCGTACTTCTCAAACTGCGCCTCGCCGCGATCGAGGGTTCGTGCAAACGCCTCCTCTTCCTCGTCCAGAATCTCCTTGACGTCCTGCTGCTTCTTGACCAGCTCGGGGAATTGCTCGCCCATGTGCTCGACCAGGGCCGGAAGGATCTTGGAGAAGAAGGAGCCAATCTCGGCGCCGAGGTATTTGCGGGCGTAGCGAACACCTCGTCGCAAAATCCGTCGAATGACGTAGCCGCGGCCGTCGTTATTGGGCACGACGCCGTCCGAAATGGCAAAGGAAAGGGTGCGGATATGGTCGGCAATGACGCGGTACGCCGTGTCGATGCCATCGACGTCATCCTTGCCGTACTTGTCGGTGTAGGGCCTGGCGCCGGTGACGTGCTGGATCTTATGGAAGAGGGGAGTGAAGCAGTCGGTGGCGTAGTTGGACGCCGTGTTTTGCAGGGCCGAGACCAGTCGCTCGTAGCCCAGGCCCGTGTCAATGTGCTTTGCGGGAAGTGACTTGAGGGACTTGTCCTTTTGGCGGTCGAACTGGATGAAGACGATGTTCCAAATCTCGACCACCATAGGGTCGTCCTGGTTGACGATGTGCGCGGCGTCGCGGCCACCGATCTTGTCGTAATGCACCTCGCTGCAGGGGCCGCAGGGGCCTTGGTCGCCCATCTCCCAGAAGTTATCCTTCATGTTTCCCGGGATGATCTGCGCCTCGGGCACGCCAATGGCCTGCCACAGCTCCTTGGCCTCGAGATCAGGGTCCAGGCCTAGGGCCGGGTTGCCCTCAAAGTATGTGATGTAGAGGCGGGCCGGGTCGAGGCCGTAGACGTTTGTCAGGAGCTCCCACGCCATGGCAATGGCCTCCTTTTTGAAGTAGTCGCCAAAGGACCAGTTGCCGAGCATCTCGAAAAAGGTATGGTGGTAGCTATCCTTGCCGACGTCGTCGAGATCGTTGTGCTTGCCGCCGGCGCGGATGACCTTTTGGGAGTCGGCGGCACGCTTCAGGCCGGCCATGGGGTCCGTCTTGCCAACGGTGCCGAGGAAAATGGGCTTGAACTGGTTCATGCCGGCGTTGGTGAAGAGCAGGGAGGGGTCATTGTGGGGGACGACGGAGCCCGAAGGGACTGGAGGAGCCGTGAGTCTCTCTTGAAGCAGGAAAGAATGGACAGAGGATGCGTCGAGGGGTCAGAAGCGAGCATGGGAGGTGGATATACCTATCGTGTGACGCCGCTGCTCGAAGAAGTCGAAAAACGTCTTGCGCACGAGGGCGGCGGGCCACTTGGAGTCGGCCATGGCTGCAATTGAGTAAAGCCGGCTCTGGGCGGTTCGGGGCTCGGCCAAAGGCAGGGCGGGTCTTGTCGTCGGCAGGAAGCTGGCTGCGTGGACACGAGGGCGACGCTGGAGCGGGTTCGTGAGGAGGAGACGGAGGGCGAGGGCGAGGGGGAGGGGGAGGGGGAGGGGGGGGGGGAGGGGAGAAGGCTGGCGGCCGTGGTGGAAACTTCTACAAGCCTGAGTCACAGATACAAGAGGGCGACGAGCTGCTCCAGCTTGCGCCGCCGCCCGCATCTGATCCTTCCTCTCCCCAACCGCGCTTTGGTCCGCCCGGCGCACGTGCCGACACGCCTCGCTCCCCTTCTGCTGTTCGTCTGTTGCTCTCACGCAATTCACCCTCGGCCGGTGCGGAGGCTGACCAGGAGGAGGTGGGCGCTGTGGAATCGGGGCTGTTGGCGAGGGAAGAAAGAAGATGATGGTTCATCAGGGAGCTGCAGCGGGCCAATCCCCCGCCACAACCGCCGCCTGGTCCCCCGCCGCCTGGTCGCCGCTACAGGGCCTCGACGCTGGGACGCCGCCGCCTGCGCGCAAGAGAAAGGCAGAGGCGCAGGACAACGAGCGGCTTTCGAAGCGGCTCAGTCTGCTCAACCTTGGTACGTGTTGATATCTTTTTTACTCGTCCCCTTGTCATCACGGGTGCTACCAACACCTCGGCGCATGTACTGACCGGCGCGCAGAACAAAACGGCTCCAAGCTCTACGTCCCCGTCGAGTCGCCGGCCGCCAGCCTCGACACCAGCACGGTGACTCGACAACAGCAGCTGCCCGTGCCCAGCTGCAGCGACGACGACCTCGACGACACGATGCATCTCGACGACTCCAAGCACAAAGTCTACATCTACAACATCGACGACGAGCTCGCCTCGTCGGCCGAGTCCGAGTCCGACGCCGACGCCGACGACGGCCGCCTCGTCTTCCTCCCGGACATTGAGCAGCACCTCCGCGACAACCGCATCCCCCCGCATGTGCTCGCAAACCCCGACGGCGAGCTGGCCGGCATGCAGATGGTGCTGTACAGCGACCCCCGCTCCCTGACGGTCCCCGAGGAGCGCGACGGCGTGCGCAGGGCCATTCTCGATGCCCGCCGTCGGGTCAGGGAGAAGCAGAGGCAGGAGCGCGATGGTGTCGCCTTGCCAGAGACAAACACGCCTCGCCAGAGCCCGGGGACGCAGGCCATGTACGACGATGGCGATGCCATGGACGTGGACTAATGATGCGCGCGCCATGCCAACCCCTATACCCAGCCATGTTTGGCGTTGAGGACTATGATGATAGCGTTTGGTAGCAAAGTCTCGCTTCATGTTTAATACGTGGTTTATTCTCGTCGCTCGGCTTGCGAGCGACGCTTGTCGCAACACTCGAGTCATGCAGAATCCATACTAGTTGAGAAGAGACATTGCCAAGAGACGCTGCCCTCACCCTCGTCACCCTCAGGTTTCTTGTCTCAAGACGTCAAATGCAACGAGTATCGACAGCATTACGGCACCACCCAAGTGTCATCCACTTGCCTTGACAAAAAAAACAGTAGATTATGTGACCCCCATTCCGCTCGGATCACGCATCTTGAAGCGCTCTACCTCGTGCCCGTAGGGGGATGGTAGTCGGGAGCCGGGTTTGCTTCGGGCGCGCGCGTCGTCGGCTCGTTCCTCCACTGCGAGGGGTCGACCTTGGAGCCCCCTTCAGGCGGGGCCATGTAGACGGGAGGACGGTTAGGGTCGTAGACGGGAGGTGCGTTCATGTCGTTCATGGGGTAGCCGTTTGGCTGGTAGTAGCCGTAGTTGGCCTGGGGCCATCCGTTTTGATACTGGGGCGGCTGTCCCGCTCTTCGGTTGACCAGGCACTGCGCCGAGTAACAGACCGATGGTCAGCAGAGGCGCGTTGCTTGGCGTCGCCCAAGAGTGAAGATGCTTACCCTGTGGTAGGCCAAAGGAGGCAGTCCCTTTCTAAGCCGGGCGCGGGCGTGAAGGTATCCACCGACAATGTATCCCATGATGAGGCCGAATAGGACGAGAAAGACGACCCATTTGACGATGATGCCCGTCTACGCTCAAGTCAGCACCGTGCGCGGATATGGCTTGGGCAATTCCTTTTGTGACGTACCCTGCTGTGCCACCAAGGAACAATGAAGCCGCCTTCCCTCACCCAGCCAAAAGGCAGGTCATCGTCGGCTCTCGTAGCCAGCCCCATTTCGAAGAGGCGTTGTCGGTCGTGATCGTCGTCGTCGTCGTCGTCGTAGGTCTCTCTGCGCAAAGGGCTCGACTCGTAGGGCAGGATCGGATGCGAAGGGGGGCGAGGCTCGGCTCGGGCGACAAGGGCGCAAGGGAGGGTATTTGTAAAGAATACTTTTCGACTCCAGGTCTGACGTGATGGCCAAGGTTTGAGCGAGCGGAGTCGGGGGACGTCGTCGTTGACGCGGTCAAGTCGTGTTGGATATCTCTCGGTGGTCGTGAAGAGGCAAGGGAGAAAGGGGAAGAGAAAGGAAGCGTGACGATGCGCGGACAGCGTGGCTGAGTTGGCGGGGCAGCCCTTTCTTCGCCCCCCTGCGGCAGCTGGCGTCACAAAGAGCCGCTGCCCGTGTTTCGGGTCTCTGGCGGCCGAGCAGTCGGTACAAGGTACATGGTAGGCATGCACGCTGGTCTCGCCCCGTTCACGCTACTACCTGGTAGGTATCCAGAGAGAGCCAAACCTGCACGTCACAAAGCCTCGCTCCCCGGCGGCCTTTGTTTGAGGATCCGGCGCTTCACCATCCACCAGTTGCATCGAATCCCGCCGATGTGCAAACCGGTCCGATCAGCCAACTTGGCTTTGACGTTTCCAGGCGCTCTCCGAGCCCACCTCCCAGACCCCGTGCTCGCCCGCCCGCCCGCCCAGCCGCTTTGCCCAAAGACCGCGGTTCAACGGGCCCAAGACACGCGTACATACTGTGACACACAAAGAGGGCAGTGCACAGACAGCCCTTGTTGGAGGCAATGTCGACGCCCCCATGGCCCCCCCCTTACCTGCATCTGCACGCGCCGTCCAAGGTACATACTTACTCGGAAACTCTCGCCCGGACGACACATGACGTGTCAAAGGATGGCGGTAAAAGTCGCTTTCATGCCAAGCATGTATGTATGTATGTAGGACGCCGCTCCAACGCCTGCCCATAGTTACCAATACTCCAGCTTGCCTGTCCTCGCTCTCACCCCCCATTTCTCTCATCACAGTCCTATGCCGCCCGCCGCCCACTGCCGGAACCCGTCGGCCCCGTCTCCCTGGTCGCCGCCCTGCGCCTGGTGCGCCGGCCGCCCCTGGTTCCGTCTCCTCTCCTCGTCCGCCTGCGCGTGGGCCTGCTGCACCCTCTGCCGCCACCAGAGGAGGAGCACGAGCCCCGAGGTGACGCCAATGATCACCACACTCTCCAGCACCCCGCCGTCCTCGAGGCCCTCCTCCCCGGCCCCAATTGTGCCGTCAAGCCCGTCCTCCCTGTAGAGCTCGTCGTCGTACAGGTTGTCGTCCTGCAAGAAGTTGGCGATCCACTCGGAAAGCGACCAGTCCTTGCCCTTTTCTATTGTTGAGGCACAGTGGTTAGCACAGTTTCGGCACGCGCGTCTCCGGGGGAGTGGAAACCTACTGGGCTCGTCCTGGATCGAATGGATGGGGCCATGAGTGAGCGTGTTCCACGCGCTGCGGACACGCAGCTTCAGCAGCCCCAGTGTCACGGGGAGATATGCCTCCTCGTTTACTTCGAGCGCGTGGTCGTAGTATCGCTTGGCGAGATGAAAGTCCTGCTTCAGCCCGACCCCATTCTCGTGCATCCACCCCAAGTTGAAGAGAGCCTGCGCGCTCTGCGAGTAGTCGGATGCTCCCGTGTAGCACTGCACAGCCTTGCCCACGTCCCGCTCAGCGCCGATGCCGTAAAAGTAGTAGTCTCCCATCTTCACAAGGGAGTCAATGTTGGCTTGTCTCGAGGATCGGGTCCAGTAGATGAGCGCCAGCCCTGCATTGTCCAGCAGACCGCCCGCCTCCTTGGGCCTGCGCAGCCACTCGGCAATGGGCATCCGAGACCGAAACTTGTCGAGCATGTATGCCACGTTGGTCTGCGCCTTTTCGTATCCTTGCTCGGCAGCCATGAGGTACTGGAGCAGAGCTAGCTCGTAGTCTCCGGCCTCGTATGCGTCGTTGGCGTCGGCCCAAGAAGACACCAGGGGTTCTGCCTTTTCGGCCACGTTCTTGTAGTAGTTCAGGGCCATGCCACACAGCTTTTCCCTACCAACTCCGTGGTACACCATCTCGGCCAGGTAGTAGTGCGCCTCGATGTTTCCGTGCCTGGCCGCGAGCTCAAAGTGGTTGTTGGCGATTCTCAGGTCGTCCGGCTCACCCTGGTCAAGGTAGAGCCGGCCCATCTGGACTTGCGCCGGGGCGTAGTCTTGGTTGGCCGATGCCGCGAACATCTCCATGGCCAGCTTGACGTTGTCCTTGCCGCCAAGCCCGTTCAGCAGCATCAGGCCTTTGCCGAACTGCGACTGCGCGTCGCCGAGCGAGACGCCGCGGTCAAACCAGACCTTTGCCCTTTCAAAGTTCTGGATCACGCCGTCGCCCCTGAGGTACATCCGCCCGATGAACCCGGCGGCCTTTCCAGCCATCTTCTCAGTCTCCTTGGTGTAGCCCTCGACCACGCGGTTGTCTCTTTTCCAGTACCGCGACGCAACGAGGAAGAAGTACTTGCGGGCCAGATCAAAGTCATTTTCCAGGCCGCGCTGCCCCTCGTAGTATATTCTTCCAAGGTTATACGACGCCTTGGAGTCGCCCTTTTGCGACACGAGATCCAGATACTCGATCACGTCGCCGATAGCGGCATGCGCATCCGAGTGCGGACTTGACTTTCGTGAGTTGATGCCGGAGCTGGACACGCTGGCGCCTTCTCCGTACACGCCGCCCTCGTCGTCGGCGATGCGCCACGCTTGGTACACCCACGACATGCCGGCCGGGGGTCCGGAGCGGTGCCAGTTGATGGCCTTGTCGGCGACCCGCTTGTAGTACTTGACAGCGGTCTCGCAGTCTTTGCTGGCGCCGACGCCCCCGTGGTGTCGAAACGCGGTCGCCATCTCGGCCCGGGTATCGCCCCTAATGGCCGCGAACGAGTAATAGAGAAGAGCCTTTGCCTGGTCCCGGGCGACGACGCCGCCTATCCCAGTCGAGTAGTAGAGGCCCAGCATGTATTGCGCCGTGGTGTTCCCATGTCTCGACGCCAGATGGCTGTAGTGGTCAAAGGCCACGTTGAGGTTACGGGGATGGCTGTGGTTGCCGAAAAAGTTGAGCTCGGCGAGGATGTAGTGCGCGTCCGAGTTGTTTTGGTGGGCGGCTTGCTGGAGCAGCTCAACGGCGCTCGAGACAGGGCCACCGGTAGTCGTTGGAGGCTTATCCTGGGATGGCGCAGTGGCGGGACCGGTTGGTATCGTCTTGAGGATGTATCGGAAGGCAGAGCCGAGGATGTTGGATGTTTGCCGCCGTCGGCCGTGTGGCGATGGCGGAACTTTGTGGAGCTCGGCAAGAGCAGCGTCTACGAGATGGGCACCTGAGTCTCGTCAGCTTTGCGGCGTCGACGCGCTCCATGGCACAGAGGGTCAAACCTGGTTGCCTAGCCACGGGCTGGCTCTGTTCCCCGGCCGCGTCCGGTTTCGGGCCGAGGCCATGGTTCTTGGGCGGACGCCGTGCGGCCTTTTCTCCCTGGGTGTCATGATACCACTGCGCGTTGGTGCTCAGGACGGCGGCAGCCTGCCAGAGCACTGTTCGAGGAACGGGTCAGCCGACTGGGCGTTATCACGAGGCGCAAGGGACCACATACGGAGCAGGCAGACGGTGACGCTCTTCATGCTGGCAACAATGAATGTGCCTATGAGTCTTGAAGCGATGCTAGAGCATGGCTGGGCCCTTAGCCGGCGCGTGCAGCGAGGTATGGGGCAGCGCGGAGAGGATCCGAAGCTGTCGAGAGCAGTCGTGCTCGGTAGATACAACTTGTCCACTTTGATACAGTTACGTAGCGTCAGAGCCGACGTGGGGCAGGCATACTGGGGGTGACTAATCAAGCCAGCCGATAGGTGGAATGTGGCTTGGCTGGTTCGTTGTAGAACATCGTGGCAGGTACTCTCTGTGTTACAGTGAGTAGGAACACGTTGTGCAGGCCCGTGTGGCATCAATGTTGGGAGGAACACGGTGACTGTAGCTCCTCCCCGCGCGCGAGGGTACCTACCTAGGTAGGTAGGCGTCTGCCCTGCACACCTCGGTAAAATGACATGACGGGACTCCAAGCAAGACGCTGGGTAGGCAAACGAGCACTTGTGAATGCCTGTGTAGCAAACCGGATTTGATCGAACGCTAGCATTCCTATTCACTGAGCGGACTAGTTGACAAGACCTTTTTTTGGCCGCTGCAGACATGCACGACGTGCTACGATGGCTCTGGAGCAATGATTCAAAAGCTTGCTAATGCTGATGCGCAAACCTTTGTAATGGCTCTTAATCTGAAGGATGCCTCGTGTGTATTCGTACAACTTGGGGAATTGATTCGTCCGTCGTTGGACACCGAGGACGCCGTCCGGCTCGGTCCCACAAACAGCTAGCCCGGCGTAGATGCTCGGAATTCTTGGTCGCTGCTTGGGTGAAGACGCCGGCCACTCTGGTACCATCAAAGCGGCAATCGTCTGACGCTCCATCGCGGCGCCGCCAAAAGTTCAGCGTTTAAGTGTGAGTCGGTGGAATCAATGTCCTGTCGGCCTCTGCCGAAGCTGGGACACGCTCCGGCCGTATGCCCTCAGAATCAGCTCCGCACTGTCGGCAGGAGGAGCTTGTCTGCATTTCCTGGTCGACTGCCACCACGAAGGGTGCCTCGAGGTGCGAAGCAACGATGCCGTCCAACGCCATACGGAGGACGGCCTGTCGACTCGGCCCCACCAACTCGCCGCTTCCCGGTGCGCTTCGCACGGCGGAGTCGGTGCTCCGCGTTAGCGCTCGACCCCTGGCGGCAGGCAAGTTGATGGCGCTGCGGCCCACTGTGGCGGAAAAGGTCCAGGCCCGGTCCCCAGGAACTTACAGGGCATGTCCGGCCACGCGACAACGGCTGGGTGGCATTTAACGCGTTAAATTGCCTGGGGTCTGAACCGCGTCTCTTCAACGCGTTTCGTCACGTCGTCATCCAGTGCCAACCGACTTTTTTCCATTGTTTCCGAGCCACCTGGAACAAAAGTTGGCCCTTCACTCCTTCGTTCCAACCCACCGTCTGTTCTGGTTGGCAGAGCCATAGTCGCTCCCTCCATCTTCAGGATTTCGTCCCGCCTCGTTTGCGGAGCTGCGCTTGCTGGCCGAGAGCTTCATCTTCTCCGCCGGAGCTGTGGACCGTCTCGCACCATGGCGACACTCAAGCGCAAGAGCGGCCCTCCGGCCAATGCGGGGGAGTCCAAGAAGCCCAAGGCCAACGGCAATATTGCCGCCTTCTTTGGAGCACCGAAGCCAAAGGCGGTCCAGCAAGCCCCGACGCCAGCCGTCAAGTTTGACAAGCAGGCGTGGGTGGCTGGCCTGACGCCCGAGCAAAAGGAGCTGCTCCAACTCGAGATCGAGACGCTCGACGAGAGCTGGTTGGCGCACCTAAAGGACGAAGTCACAACCAGAGAGTTTCTCGAGCTCAAGAGGTTCCTCGACAAGGAGACGGCGGCGGGCAAGAAGTGGTTCCCTCCAAAGGAGGATGTGTACTCTTGGTGCGTCGTGTCTTCAGCCTCGATGGAAAGGGCCTCCTAACACGTCTCAGGTCTCGCCACACTCCATTCCAGAACGTCAAGGTGGTCATTGTCGGCCAAGATCCGTACCACAATGTCAACCAGGCGCATGGCATGGCCTTTTCCGTCCGGCCGCCCACTCCCGCGCCGCCCTCTCTCAAGAACGTGTACATTGCGCTCAAAAAGGACTATCCGAGCTTCACATCGCCTGCCCAGAACGGCGGCCTTCTGATCCCCTGGGCCGACCGCGGCGTCCTCATGTTGAACACGTGCCTCACGGTCCGGGCCCACGAGGCCAACTCGCACGCCAGCCGGGGCTGGGAGCGCTTCACGCAAAGGGTCATTGACCTCGTCGCGCAGAAGCGCACGCGCGGCGTCGTCTTCCTGGCCTGGGGCACGCCGGCCGGAAAACGAGTGCAAAAGGTGGACAGGCAGCGCCATCTCGTCTTGCAGAGTGTGCATCCCAGCCCCCTTAGCGCGTCGAGGGGATTCTATGACTGCGGGCATTTCAAAAAGGCCAACGAGTGGCTGGTTACGAGGTATGGCGACGAGGGCGAGATTGACTGGGCCTTGACACCAGTCACGTCGACCAAGAAGCCGGTCGTGGCGGCAGCAGCGGCTACGGAGGTCAAGGTGAAGGAGAAGACGGCCGAGGCTTCTAGTCCGCCAGCGGCTCTGGCGGACAAGGCGGAAGACGACATTGACTCTGGGGACGAGGAAGCTCTTGAAGAGGCTCTTAAGCTAGCAGAGGACGATGCAAAGAGGTAAAGGCCTGCAGGCCAAGGACAGAAGATGGAAACGGACGGACGATCAAGCCCAACAGCCCGGGAGCCGGTTTCACATTGCGTGGAGGATCCTTGCGGGACAGCATGCGGCATGGGCATTTTTGCATGGCGCTGCGTCGGAGTTTGACAGACGTCGGGGCCTACAGAGCCGACATGGGATAGTCGGGCATGTACGTACACAAGACGAAAGAAAAGGAATCTTTGCATGGCGGTTTGGCCCGGCGGAGAGCCAGGAGCCGTAGATTCGGGAGTGAAGAATGGATGCGGTCGTTGGCATGACGTGCAGGAGGAGATGATTGATGCATGAGGGACGGGCCAATAGGTTAGGTAGGTACATGTACATGGGCGGTTAGGTACCTATCTATGTTCCTCGTACTGCTGTTTCAATTTCACGTCTTTTTCTTTTCTTTTTTTCTTTTTTTCTTTCGTCTGCCTTTTCCTTTTTTTCTTTTTTCCTTGTTCGCATTTTGTGCATTGAGCCCCTCTTGCGCATGATGCAACGATTCATGCTCGCTCGCTGCAGACTTGTTTCGTGTTGCCAGCGCATACATGGCTTTTGGCAATGCGTCGTCAGCCAATGGGTCTTTGGGCTTGCGAGGACATGATTCGGCGGGCCGGCCTGGCGATCGACGCCGGCAGGCACCGTGTCTGCCGCTGCCTCCACTGTCTCTATATGTACATGCATGCACAAGGTACATACATAGGTAGGTATGTACCTGGGTACCTGGTGCTTACGAGGTTGGACTTGGTGGTCGCTTATCGATTCGATCAACGGGCTTCGCTTCCCCTCCACCCACCTGGCTTCCCCTCCACCTGCTCGAGGGAAACTTTAGAAGCCTTGGTTGGTCGACTCGCCACTATCGCACGGCACGGTCTCGCGCGCCTGTCTTTGTGCAGCCAACGAGGTTGCGACCCTGCGTCTTGACCAGAGAGCTGAGGCTGACCTGACCTGCACGGTACCCAAGGCCCAATTGAGTCATGCATTTGACTGCACAGACCAGGCGGGATTCATCTTTGTCCATCTTTTTCGTGTTGTCGACAGCATCTGCACGACACAGAATGCCGGCCGTTGTACTCCGGAGGAACCCCGCGATGGAGCCCTTCTGACGGGCCACCGAGGGTCACCCATGTCGCTCGTGTCATAACACGGGAATTATTGTGTGTGTGAAAAGGTAAAAGGGTGTCCAACGCGCTGTCATGTCCCGTTATTAGTGCGAGCGCTTCCACGCCGTCCGGCGCGCCAGCAGAAGCAAGTGAGAAATGGACTCGAAAAAAAGAAAAAGAGACGGCGGTTGAGAAGGCGTCTAAGAGAGGGCTGAAAGTCGGGTCATTTCTCGTCTTGACGAGTGAGGCCTTCGTATCCTTCATGTAAAAAGGGGGAGCTGTGCCGCTGCCCACGCATTGGCTTGACTGACAATACGGGGACGATGCGAATGGTGGCCGCCGCGCTCGAGGTGCCGAGGGGCGATCGATCGAGGAATTGCCGTCGACTTGGCACATGTATGTATGTATGCATCCAGCAGGCACTTGCAGCCCTTCACCGAGTTGACCGAACGGATGCTTGGTACAATTTTCATGGTGCCGTGGGTGCACGACAGTCGAGCGAGAGGAGACGGGGGCCAGCTAGCGCAGCTGGTGAGACAGCCTATCCAATCCTATGGGGATCAGCCTCGGCCGCTCGCGAGCAGGGCATCGTTGGTCGTGGACAAATCGATCCCTCGGCAAAGCAGCAGCATTGCAGACGGGAAAACCTTGTTGGCAATGGTGTGTTTGGCAAGCTTCCTGGTTGCACAAACGGGACGCCAGAGAGCTCGTGTGTAGGTACAGTACCTAGGTAGGTGGTAAGCATGCATGTATGTATTCGTACGTACCTTATGTAGTATGTACATACATGCCAGCATATGTACATACCGAGGTTGGCCTCGTCGTCCCATGTCGTAACACCTCGGTTTCTTTAGACTTTGCGAGGTGACCGTCAACCTGACAGACACGGACAGTGGACAACTTGCCCGCCCATTGGCCCCTCGGCAAGGGGCAATTTCGCATCCATTTCACCTTTGCCGGGCTGCTGCTCCGGCACCTCGCTCTGCCAATCTGTGTGTATGTAGGTAGGTACGAAGTACTACCTACCAATACACACACACACACACATGTGCCGTGCCTCGCCTGCTACACGGCTTCGGATGCCCCGTACTTCGGCCTGGCTGCAGAGGGCCACGCCGCCGCCGCCGCTGCTGCGGGAAAGGCACCATGACGGCTTTGCTCTGCTACCGTCGAGTCCGGTCGCCGTACAAGCGGCGGCTGGCCAAGCTCGGGGTTCTCGCTCCCAGTGCCAGTCGTCCAGAGGTCTCTCTACATGCCACGAGGTACTGATGGAGGGGACGCGCTAAAGGACCCGCAGCAAGCCCAAAATGGAGCCTCCCCAAATTAGGTACCCGTCATCCCAAGCGGACCTGAGGCCCAATCTTATTAGTGCGCGCCTTGGGGAGACAGCCCCTTGTCGCGCATCACGTCGGCCCCTGAAAGACGGCAGCCAGGAATCTCGCTCTCTTGCTTTCTCTCTCCCTCTCTCTCTGTGTGCCGCAAGCTCACGCTGCGTTTCCCCTCGCATCATCATCGTCGTCGTCGTCGCCGCCGTCGTCTCCGTCGCCGCCCCTTTCCCTCTTCGTCCCGTCTTCTTTCCCCGACTCCTCCCTCCTCTTCACCCCAAGCGGCCTGGGCTTGCCTCGTTTCCCCCGACGCTGTTCGCCTCGCCTGCGTTTGGCGCCTGCCTGATCCTTGTTGTCTGTCTGTCCTTCTGCTTCCCTCCTCTTCATCCGTCTCCTCCCAGTGCCTTCGCCTCCATTCGATACTTTGCCGTCTCACCCTCGTGTCTCTTCCCTCGCTGCACGCCGCCATCAGACCTGCCTCCAAGGGGTTCATTGTAGCATCAGCTCTGATCCATACCCATACCGTTGGCTACTGACTTACACGGCAGTCGGGACCCCCAGCTACCACCTACCTACGTTACTTTGTTTCGCCCGCTCATTTCTCTCGCCTCTTTTTTTTCCCACGCCGCCACCAACAGCCGTCGCTTTTTTTCCCCTGTTACTTTCCCTTCCCTTTTTCCTCTTATTCACCGCCCATCCCCCCCTTCTTTCCCCACCACCCTCTCGGCCGGTCACGGGATAACCAGCTGTTCAACGGCCAAGCCCTCCACGTCAACGGCTTCGGGCTGCTCACCTTTCCCTGCGCATGAGTTGCAACTTCGCCCGTCGCCGCCCGACTCGTCTTCTCTGCCCGCCGCAGTAGCGAGACGTCGTCGCCATGCCCGGCTTCTTCTCGCGTCTCAAGGGCCGAGATGGCGCCAAGACCAAGAAGAAGAATGCCCTCGACGCCCCTGGCGGCTTGCAGCTCCAGAAGCCCAGGTGGGAGGATGCCTACACGCGGAGGACGGTCGAGCCGGAAGAGATCCACGAGCTGCTGCACTATTGCACCGCAGAGCTCAAGGCTCGAGGTAAGTCTCTACAGTCTGCCATACATGCAGTGTCCTCGACTGACTTGCAACTTGTGCCATAGGCCTGGATATTCCCTTCCTTCTACTGCCATTTCGACCGACCTCGAATCCCAGTGCCGTCCGCACCTTCATTCGTCACTTCTTCGACGACACCTTTCCTCTCAAGGGGGAAATGCTGCTTCAGGAGCTGCGCATGACCGAACCCATGGTAAGAGGCTCGCAACCTCGGTCCCGCCGCGCCAGGCTGACATGCCGTCGATTTAGGTGATATCCGGCGTCGTTAAATGGTGCTGGAGTCGACTCCAAGGAGGTGTCGTGGGCTGGGACGCTTACGAACTATTCAAGGTTGGCGAATATGGTATGCAGTGCGCCTTGGGGCTCGGCCTCCTGACGTCAATCGCACTAACTCTTGGCCCAGACTCGAACAAGGCTCGCGACTCTTTCAAGACTTTCATCCCCATCAGCGTGGAAAACGGCGCCAAGCAGCGCATCATCTTTGACTTCTTCGACTTGATCGCCGCAATCGCAGCCCACGGCAAGTCGAACGGCTTTGGGGGCCGAAAGCTCTCTCGCATGGCGGCCTGGTGGGCCTTTGAGCAAAAGGAGACGGGCAGCGGCTTCGACGGTGGTTACAAAGCTTGGCTAGGGTCCGACTCGTCCTCCAAACCTCTCACGCAGTGAGTCGTATGCTGACTTGTGTTGCAGTGCTGCTGATGCCACGAGCCACCTGTTCTTTGCGTATTTGAGGTCGCTCTCTCCTGAGCAGAGCCTCACGGGAATCTCCATGCTTCCGAGGTCGCTCGAGAAGCTGCTCAAGGAGACCGACTACCCCCCTCCGACGTCCAGACAGATGATGTCTAGCACAAACAAGTTAGCCATGGTGGTTGATGCCGTCTCGCCCACGCCCTTTGCGCTGCTGCGTCGCGCCGGTCATTTCCAGTATCGCGACTCGGATGTCGGCCTCCAGGAATTCGCCAGCTACGACGATCCGGTGCAGGCCCTGACCGAGGAGTGCCTACGGGTGCTCAAGGCCATCTCGGCGGCGAACCAGTCGCAAGTGTCGAGCGTGAAGCACTCGACGAGTTTGCGCGATGCCTCTTGGTCGCGCTTCGAGGACATAGGCTTTGCGAGTGCCCTGGATGACGATGATACCGTGGAAGACGGCACGGCGTCGCCCAGGCCCCTTCAGGGTCTGAGAAGCACTCCGGCGTCTGGAAACGACATGGGTCGCCCCACGACGCCGTCCTGGGCCGACTTTCTGTCGTCCGGCTTCCACGACGACAACCCGCATCGACCAAACATGCTATTGCCTCCGGACAAGGCGATCCCGCCTCTCGAAAGCCAGTTTCGGCAGCACCAGAGTTCCCAATCTCATCGTCCACGTCTAGAACGCGAGCAGGACCTCGAGCCGGGCGAACTTGCGAGCATCACCGTCTTTGAGTTGGATGACGCGTTTTGGTGGGTGTGGATGATCAGCCTTGCCCCAGAGGAGACCTCGGACAGAAAGTCGGCCTTTGGTAGGTGTGCCGTCATCGAGACCAAGATTGGCAGCGCCCGATGGATCGTGGTGGAGGAGTTGATTGTCGGGGCAGCACCGGAACCCGCCCAGGGCGCTTACATCGCGGAAAAGAAGCGCTTCTTCAGCTGGACCAAACGGGGCAAGACTTTGGGCCGATCAAAGTCGATGGCTCGCAAAGGTCAGGACAGAGGCGACGCCAACGCCGCCGCCAAAGGGGGAGCCAACAACACGGTCCCCGGGGCCGAGACCCACGCCCGGATTCAGGCCAAGGCTGCACAGCTGCGTGCCATGAAGGATCATGAACAACAGGTGGCGTCTGCGGCGAGCTCGCAGCGTCGTGGCCGCACCGACGCGGAGCTGCTAGCGGAGAAGACTAACAGCATCTTCACCCTGCAGCCAAACATTGCCGGCGAGGCCTCGTCTGCCATGAAATGGGTCAAGAAGTACGACAAGGGCACCATTAAGGATGCGTACTTGGCGAACAGCAATGCTGGCCGCGGTCTCGTTTTTTCGCCGGCACCATCCGAAGGTGGCCCTGCTCCCGGGACGGATGAACACGAGGCCAGTCCACCAGTGCCCGACAAGGATCTGTCGCCAACCGCCAGCGCGCCCCCAGGCTCACCACTCCGGTCTCCGCTCTCCCCGACGCCGGAGCCGGAGAGCGAGGAGCCGCGAATGTCTTCCTGGGAGATAGTCGCAGATGCCGGTGTCGGCTCCTCAGAGCAGTGCCCTAGCCCGCTTCCTCTGGCGAAAGACTCTGACTACGCGCTGTCTGAGCCGAAGACCTCGACAACCTCTGAGAGGGCGAAGCTACATAAAAACAGCAAGGGAAAGACAAGCGGCTTCCGGAAGCTGTTTGGCCGAAAGAATCGTTCACACAAGCTTCCGGAAAGTGCCTCTGCTCCCTTGAATGGCGTGCTGCGGCCAGAGCAGTCTGCGCCGGAGCCTGTCCCGCAGCAGACTCCTACTCCGGCTGCCACTCCGCCCCCTGCCCACGAGGGCGTAGCTCCCGCACCACTTGACGAAGACGAGCTCCCCGCCGAGGCTCTGTCTCCTGCCCATGCGATCCCGGACACCCCCAAGTCCATGGAGCCTCCGGAGCATGACCAGGAGCCCGTCGAGGAGCCCGAACAGACCCCTGCCGCCGAGGATGTCTCCCAAGTCGATGCCCAGGATGTCGCCGAGGCCAATCAGGAATTCTCACGTTTCGACCAAGGGCCGTTGACGGATCAGCCCGCCTTTGCCCCCGATGACGATGATGACGCCGCTCCTCCGCCCATTGCCCGCCACCCTCCTACCCAAGCTGCGTCCAAGGCGGTGCCAAAGAAGGGACTGGAAGAGTTGAGCCACAGTGCTAGCCCTGGAGTGCAGGACCGTTGGGCGCAGATCCGCAAGAATGCTGCCCAGAGGGCAGCCACTCGTCCCAAGGAAGACCATCCCCCAGTTTCCGGCAAGACGGCCGAAGGCGAGGAAGACGCCAGCGGGGAAGAGAGTATGTGATGACCTGACTGGATGATTTTTGGCATACGCGTTCGCTAACCACTTGGTAGCAATCGAGTCCCGCGTTGCCCGCATCAAGGCCCGCGTGGCTGAGCTCACTGGCGGCGCCGGGGACGGCAATGGTGCCCAGGCAGTGTCAAAAGCGCGTTAGGATCGAACGACTTTCTGGAAACCCGTAGAGAACTCGATTGCTCATGGCGGGAAGGGAAGGTCGATTGACTATTCCATCCCGGTGTCCTATCAACAGACTCGGCCCTCCGCGTCGAGTTAGATTGGGCTGTTTTTCGGTCGTGCTCGTGCGACAACATTTCCTACTTGAGCCCATCTACTCATAATGCGAGCCTTCGCTTTCTCATCTGTCTGGGCTATTTTCTCTTCTTTTCTCACCCCCATTCTTCTTGATTTCGATTATTTGACCCCCCACATGATACCACGGGACGACGGATATGGTCATGGGAGCAAGAGGTGGACACCAAGGCCTCTGCTACACCAAATCAGTAATGTCTTTGCGCCCATCCTTTGTTTCTATTTGGACAGAGCTTGAGCGAGCGAGTTCAAGACTGAAGAGTTGATACCACCGATTCGCGAGCCTTTTTTGTTTCTTATTCACATTTGGGCCACTGTCCTGGGGATTCTCTAGTCTCGGCGCGTCTCCTTTGTCGTTGGTATTCCCTTGAGCAGCTTAAGCTATGCCGCACACAGCGGCCGAGTCTAGATGCGGTTGCAATTTGACATGGAGCGGAGAAGGGAATAAGACAACTGGTGTACTTGTGCTGGTGATGATTGACGTGTGACGCGTGAAGTCTCGTCTGTCACGCGCAGGTCTGCCTGAGTAAGGTGCCAAAGAGCAGGGTATTATTATTCGTTACGCATGCTAGGCGAGTGTCGCCTCACTCCCGTGGCGCAAACAAGTACATGAGTCGTGCCCGGTACCTATCGAGGGCATCCTCGCGCTCCCGTCGCCGAAACCTGTGACTGGCCTTGACCTCGGATAGATAGCTACCAGTAGGGGCGAGCAGCTTTTTCCTTACATGGCCTCCACGGCAATGACGGTACACCCGCCTCCATCAGCGGCGTTGGACTCGGGTGTCGTCTGCCGGGTCGGTCGCTAGCATTCCATACCGGCCCGGAGTGTCTGCCGGGACGGCTCTCAGGTGGCGGTGCTGCTTGCCTCGTTGTGCCGCGGAGGCAGGGGGGGAGGCGGCCGCTCGGTGGGCTCGGGCTGGGCATCTTCTGGAGAGGACATGGCCAGGCCGCGAAGCTCCTCGGCCGCCTCGTCGTCGTCGTCGGCGGCCTTTTCTCGTCCGGACGCCGAGGGGGCGTCCGGGTCGAGGGGCTTGCCGTCGGCGTGATGTTCCTTCATGCGGATGACGTCGTCCTTTTCAATGTCGGCGGCGGCGGCCCTGACGCCGACGAAGCCGCAGCGCTGGAGGATCTCGCCGACCAGGTCCGGGTAGTGCAGGTGGCCGCTGACACGGCCGCTCAGGTCTACATTCTCGACGCCCTCGACGCCGACAATGGGCTGCAGCCCCGCGACACCGAGCTTGAGGCTGTGCATGCGGTAGACGAAGCCAAGCACCAGGTCGTTTTCCGAGTAGACGTTGAAGACCTTGCCCGAGACGACGGCGCGCAGGGTGCGCCAGTGGGCGGGGTCCGAGGGGGCGGGCGCGCCGACGACGACGACGGCGGCGACGAGGCCAAAGGCGCGGCGCTCGGCCAGTGACTGCAGACAGGCGTGGACGGCGGCGGCGCCGAGCGAGTAGCCGACGAGGACGACGGGGCGCTCGCCCTGAACGCGGTTGACGAGGGCGTCGGCGAGCAGGCGCCCGGCCTTGCGGGAGCGGTTGCTGGCGCGGCTAAAGGGGTTGTCGACGTTTGAGGCGGCGGCGAGCAGCTGGATGGGCCACAGGGCGGCGAAGAGGGTGGCGAGGGCGGTGCGCTTGATGAGCTCCACCTTGAGCGTCTTCCAGGCAAACGAATGCACCAGGTCGCGCAGGGCCGTGCCGAGGGCGAGGAGCGTCTTCATCTCGTAGCGCAGCGCAAACACCTCGGTGTCTGGGCTGATGACCCGCCAGGGGGCCGTCACGTCGTCCTCGGCGTTGAGCCAGCCGTTGATGCCAATGGTGACGCGGAGCCGCCGCCGGTCCTTTTCCCTGTCCTTTTCGCCCTGTGTGCCGACGCCCTCTTGTTCCCGGAGCGGGATGAAGCGAAAGTCTTCCACCTCGCGGGCGTAGCTGTCCATCATCTCGCCCTTGACGCCCTTTGTCAGTCGCGGCACACAATCAAGGAGGCGGAAGCCCGACTTACCGTCATCTTGGCGCCGTACGCACCAAACAGTGCGCCGACCAGGGCCCCGTTCATCCAAAAGATGCCGAGGAAGCTGGCCACGCCACCGAGGCCGACGCCACCCATGATGCCGCCCAGAGCCCCGGCGACCAGCGGCGCAGCCAGGCCGCCGGTGACGCCGATTATGGTGGCGCCGGCAACCGAGGCCAGCCCGACCTTCCAGAGGCGGCTGATCTTATTCTGCTGCCGGCGCTTGGCGGCCTCGGCCTCGGCCGACATGGTCTCTTTTTGGCCCTGGTCGGCGGTGGAGGACTCCATGAGCGAGCGGGCTATCTCCGTCTCCTCCGTGTTGACAAACACTTGCGGGAGCTCCAGGGCCGAGGCCAGGTAGAGGACCAGGGCGCGAGAGTGCGCCGAGTACTTGCCCGTGGCGAGGAGGAGCAGGAGGATGCAACTGAGGGACTCCCTTCTGTCCTGGGGGGGGATGGCGACCAGGTCGGTAGGGATGGGGCGGTACAGAGCACGCAGCGACGCCACGTCCTCGGACTCGTCCGTCTGAAGGTCGCCCGAGCTCATAGTGTGCTCACGCTCATCGGGAATGTCGAATCGATGCTGGTCACACTTGTCGCGTCTGGTCTTTCGCTCGGCCCGGATCTTGGCGTTGTCTTTCACGTTGACAATTTCCTGCAGCCTAGGCAGAAACTCGTCCCTCCACTCTTGCAGATGCTTGACGGCCGCCTGTTGGATGCTCGCGGCCTCACGGGCAGTTTTCCCAGTGGGCTCCTTGTCAGCCGGCTGCGGCTTCTGGTCTTGAGGTTCTTGGCGGGAGGGAGAGGCTTGTGGGTCGGCCCCGTCTCTCTCGTCGGCGTCGGCTTCTGGGACGACCGATCCAAGCTTGTCAACCGGCGCCTCGAGCTGGGCAATCATGTGTGAGGTGATGTCCTGGACGAGCTTGAGGAGGGCCTGGCGGTGGGGAGGTTCGAGGGCGATGACGACCTGGCGCGGATCGGCGCAGAGAGGCGCCATGACGGCGGGGCCGCGGTTTGATCCTCAACGGCACTGGCTGTTTTGGGGGGAGACGTCGTCTTCTGTCACGGCGGAGAGGTTGAAGCTGCCCGCGATGACACGGGACCGGCGCCGGGGGCTGCGTATATCGCTTTTTGATGGGCAGCACAAGGTAGGTGAGAGTATGGTGCAAAGGGGGATGCTCCGTACGAGGATCGGGCAATGCGGTAGACGAAAGACGACAGAGTGGGTGACGGGAGGAGGAGGGGGAGGAGGAGGTAGAGGAGGAGGTAGAGGAGGAGGTAGAGGTAGAAGAGGAGGAGGAGGAGGATTGGCTTGAAAAATCTTGGCGACGTCCAGGAACGAGACGGAGAGACGGAGCTACCTAGGTACCTAGATATGATGCTGCTGCATGGCGTTTTCTTGATCAGGAACGGGTGCAAGTACCGGTACATTCGAGTGCCCTGCATTCCGGCCCAGCTTCGAGCAGAAAAAAAGGTTGCATCTTGTTTCGTGCCGAGACTTGGTTCATATGACGTCGATCGAGGGCGGATGCTGACGCGTGGCGGGAGGCCGGTGCTGAGTGGAGACGCGGGAGGACCCTTGGTGTCTGCAAGTACTTACTGTATTAGGTATACCTTACATACCTGTACTGTACTCTGTACCTACTGTACATATGTACGAATATTCACTCTGTACAGTACCCTCTGTTAGTGTGCCCCCCCCCCCAAACGGTGGCATCATGCATCTGCAATGGAATATCTTGTTCCACAAATTGCATTTCTTAGGCAGGCAAGATGAGAGACGATACAAGAAGAAGGCACGAGACGAGTTGGCAACTGCCAGGCAGTCACCTATGCTCGCGTGCTGAGCCGGTATGGGGTAGCGCGTCTGA
Source organism: Ophiocordyceps robertsii (assembly GCA_027405785.1). NCBI lineage: Eukaryota > Fungi > Ascomycota > Sordariomycetes > Hypocreales > Ophiocordycipitaceae > Ophiocordyceps > Ophiocordyceps robertsii. The sequence goes on from JAPEBW010000118.1 coordinate 63,652, forward strand.
AGCGAGGCTCCACGAACCATGACTGCACAGGGCGTATTTCAAACTGCTAGTCAACAAAATAGTTTGGATATGTGCACGTCCAGCTTCAAGGAAGCCTTTACTTGACACTCGAGGTGGGCGAGAGCCCACAGTGTCGTACATACGGCGCGATGATGTAAAACCATCCTAAATAGAAACTTGGTAGGTTAGTAGGCATATACTATACAGAGTACCATAGATTACTACCTAGGTAGTTGAGGCTGGACCTTTTAGTTCTCTCTCCTGTTAACCCAACCAGCGCAAAGATGGCGCGAGATAGAGGCATCGTCTTCAAGCCGACCCCCGAGACGGCCTCGCGGAGGTGTAGGTAGTTGCGCCCCGCGTGACTGGAGGGGAATTGGCCTCCAGGCCTTTCCTTCCAACCAGCGCCAAGGGCTCCGAGGAAGAAATCGGCCAGGCTGGTGCCTGACAACCTCGTTGGCAACGGGATGCCTTAGGCGGCATGACGCATCACCCCCCCCCCCCCGTCGTGTTTCCACCTTCTCTCATCGGCATCACTATTTTATTTCTCTTCCATGCCAGGCAGCGCGCTGTCCTTTGCTTCCACACAGTCCCACTCAGTCACAATCGCGCCATTATCAAATTGGGGCGTCCGCAATGGTTTGCCAGGTTATCCAATATCCTCCATTGAAGGAAAAGCCCACCCTGCAAGAACGTCGCTGGCATTCCAGGACCAAGGACGGGTACGAGAAGCTCTATCACCATTTGGAACAGCCAGAGCGGGACCGATGGATTCTATATGCCAACGAGCGCCTTGTTCACAGCAAAACGACTGGAACGCCGCCCTACAACCAGTGGATCGGAAATCAGGTCCGACAACATGGAGACCTGGTGGCGTGGATGATGGCTCGACTCATGTGGTCATACGACAAGTTGACTACCCTTGTTACGTTGCACCAGGAGCATTGGGACGTGGACGTCAGTGTCTGGACTGATATACACCCGCCCAACTGGCCGACCTCAAAGAAACAAGCCCCGTCATCGTCATCCACAGCAGGACCAAGCTCTGGGCCTGTGAATCCAGGCAGGAAGCACAAGCGGCACTCATCAACAGCCAGCCAGCCTTCTTTGTCCGTCCCGTCACCGGCAGAAGCTCAGTTCCAACAGCAACTTGAAGCCAAGTTCGACCATAAATGGGAGATCCTCCAAGCCAGACTGGAAAGGGAGGAGCATGAAATCGCCATTCAGCCTACGCCTTCAACACCTATTGCCATGCCTGCCAAACAACCCGGAGCCATTGGGTCCTCCCTTGCCACCGCCATGGATATAGTAGACGACGACGACTTTCTCAAGGCGCTTCCCACTCCTAAGCGACGAAGGACTGCCAAGCCAGCTCCTGCCGCTATCAGTGAGGGCGATGCTCTCGACCGGGGCCCTCAAATGGCCCCCTTAAGCACCATTCGCAGTGCTGAGAAGGTCCCAGCTCCACAGCTAGACGCCGAGTTAAGGGCATACACGGGGAGCATGGAGGCCCACAGCAGTGGCATCCAAGCATTTATCATGGCCAAAATGGACGAGAAGATTAACGCCGCTAAAGAAGACATCTTGGCCAAATTGGACGCGAGCGCTCGCACTATAGTCAACTACAACCGCCAAATACTCCTGCGCTTAACTGACCAAGCCGCCGAGCCAACCGAAGACTAAGCGCCCGCCCGTCCATAGAGCATTACCTCTTTCCATTTTTCCTTGTGCCTTCTCTTTATGTGTGTTTCTTCTATTTAGGGACGAATGGCCCATGACCAGCCTGGCGTGTCCCGCCTTAACTGCAGTCGTCTTTCTTTTACGTTGCGCGTTTGCTCATTCAATGGACATGTCAGTCCAAATGATAGCCTGAGGGTTCTATGCGGCGTTATACTCTTCTTTGTACTATATCAGCGGTTTGCTGGCCTTGTTGTTTCATTTCGTCATATTAGTTATCTAATTTTTCGTTCTCACCAGTGTGCTGGAGGCACATATAATTGGTAGAGGGGCATAATGGACTGCATCCATACTGGAAGTTGCTAGCGTGGCTACGGATCTACATAGTGCCGGCACAGGAGAAAGAGGCTAAGCCGTAAAGGGAAGGTCCGCGCTAGACAGGCGGGCATGTGTCCATTTCAAAACACACACCCACCCGCCTTCCCCTTGAGTAGACACCGCACTCCTAGTGGCTCACGCACAGCATCCCTGCCCCACCAAAATAAAAAAAACCCATACCTACCATCCGTACCCGTCGACAGCCTCGTCTTCCACTCTCTCGACAACCCAAAACACAATGCCTCGACGCCAGCCTCCCCCTACCCTGGATGGCGTCTGATTGCACACGCTACCTCCTGCTCACACGTAGCCGCAACGCCCGCAGTCGCCCCCCATGAACGCCCACGCCATCCTCACCTCGCAGGGCTGGCGAGGAAAGGGCCATTCCCTCCACAAGACAAGCGACGCAGTCGGCCTGGCAAAGCCCCTGCTGCTGTCGCGCAAGGACGACACAAAGGGCCTCGGCACCAAGCAACACTACACCAGCGACCAGTGGTGGATGACCGCCTTTGACGAACAACTCAAGGGCTTGGATACCTCCCAGGACGGCAGGGTGCTGCAGACGGTCACCACGGGCAAGCTCAACTCGATCGAGAAGTCGTCTCTTGGGAAATACTACCTGTACACGTCCTTCGTCCGCGGGGGGCTTCTACAGGGAACAATCGCCGACCAGCAAGCTGATACTTCATCATCGACCGGTCCCGACGATGAGCTAACAGCCGACACGGAACAGGCTCCGCCGCCAAAGGAGACCAAGGAAGAAAGAAGGGCGAGAAGAGCAGAAAGGCGACGACGTAAGGAGGAGCGCGCCAAGAAGAGGGCTCTGCGACGCGAGCGCAGGTCCAAAGCCGCAAAGCCGGACTCGAGCAACAACGATGCCGACGAGGAGAAACGCCGGCGACGCGCCAAAAGGGAAGAAAAGCGGCGCAAGAGGCAGGTACAGGAGGCGAAAAAGTCCAGGAAGCGGGTCAAGGAGGAAAACTAAAGCACCGCATCCATCAGCACGGAGTTTGGATTCATTGGGCGGCGTTTGATACCCCCATCGATGGCATGGTTTCATGGTTCCTTGGGCACCTTGCCCGGCTTATTTGACAGTATCCACGGCCGTCTGTCCCAAAAGTCGTCTTTGATTATGTCCAAATGCTCCACCACCACTCTGGCTTTTGACCGCCGCTTCTTGTCCTTGTCCGCCTGGCTCTTTGACTGCTTCGCCGGCTCTGCGAGGTCATCCACCTCGTCCGCCACCCGATGGCTCTCCGGGTCGACAAGCTCATACTGTCTGCCGTCAGAGTAATGTTTCCCAAGGACACAGACTGAACTAAACCCACATCGCGAAAGATGACGCTGCCTTTTCTGAACATTTCCGGTTCGTTGTTGTAGTTGATGTGAAAGCGCGAGAACAGAATCTCGTTCTTATCCGAGGAGAGCGTGCCCTGCATGGTTGTTCAGCTCAGAGCAACCCACCCGCGGGATACGTTTCATACGGCAAGAGTCTTTTCGGCATCCTTGTTGCCGAGGCCTCCGAGCTGTATCAGTGCCCAAAAGGTCGTGTTGTAGAGGTTATTGATGTGGCCTGGCTTGATCAGCCAGTGAAAGCAAAAGGACTGAAGGCTGAAGTTGGCTTACAGTCCACCTGCCGCCAGCTCAGGTAGTCTCGGAGGTTTTGAACGCCGGGATAGCACACTGCCCGGCCGTCAAAGGTAGGCAACGGAAAGGAGAGGGGGGTGTTGGGAAAGTAGGTTGACCAAGAGAAGACGTAGTTGGCCGTAAAGGTAGAGACGATGGTGCTCACGAGCTTGCTGAGGGAGTGGTGAGTACGTCATGGAACGGGACAGCGTGCCGGGCAGCTCTGACCTCGCTCTCCGCTCAAAGAGGTTACAGGACTTGTGGAAGACGAAACTGGGACCACTCAGTCTCATGCGCGGCCGAGTCGTCAAAGGCAATGCCGTTACCTGTACTCGTCGCTGATGCCGTATGAGATGGTAACCTCGGGCAGGTCAGAGACGACGGCCTTGGCGGCGGCGTTCATGAGGTCTAGGGCTCTCCGGTCGTTGGGCTTCTCGAACTCATACTTGGCACACATCCTAGCATGATGCAAGTCAGATGGGCGCGTGGCGGCGACAAGAGGCTGGCGCGCCGGTACTTTGTGAAGGCCCTGCCATCGACACGGACGACGATCCACGTGTTTGGCAGCAGTGAGTCTGTCTGCTCAAAGTCGCGGACATATTCGAACCTGAAGAAGGGTGAGTTCATGGGCCAGACGAAGCCACGTTGGGAGTGAATCACTTTGAGTTTGCCATTCTTCGGTTTCTGCTTGTCGCAAAGTGCTGAAGATTTGGACATGCAAGAGTTCAGACTGCAGTTAGAGATGGTGTTCACACTAAGAAGGGTACTTGGCACAAAGTACCTACCTAGGTATGTACCTGCCGCTTCTCAACAGCCGGGCTCCTCCTTCCTCTCTGCTAGGCTCACCCCGGGGGACGTCGCTGCCCCACCTAGAGCTGCTTCTCAGCCTTGCGGACCGGCGCGGCTCTTGGCGCGCGCAACAGCCCTTCCTTCAGCCTCTTCCTCACCGGCCTTGATGCGGCCGTTCGTCTTGGACGGGCGCGCCCCGAACCCGAACCCCAGCCATGAATCTCCTGCTCTCGGACGACTACCTGCTTCAGGATTACCCTGAAAGCATCACAAACACGATCCGATCCGGCCATGCGACCATGCTGCGCTTCAACCGCAAGGGCGACTATCTAGCCTCAGGCCGGGTCGACGGCACCGTCGTCGTCTGGGACCTCGAGACAATGGGCGTCGCCATGAAGCTGAGAGGCCACAGCAAGAGCGTGACGTTTCTCAGCTGGTCCAGGTGCGGCCGATACCTGCTATCCACCTGCCAGGGGTGGAAGGCCATTCTCTGGGACCTCCAGGACGGGAAGCGGTTGCGCGAAGTGCGCTTTCGTGCGCCGGCGTACATGGCGGAGCTTCATCCCTGGAATCAGTAGGTGGACATGGGCCCTGCCTGTTGACCGAAGACCTCCGCTGACCCGCGCAGCTTACAGTTCGTCGCGTCGCTCTTCGAAGAGCAACCCGTTCTCGTGGACATGACCGAGCCCGTCGACGTTAAGCACGTTCTACCCTCGGCGCCGAAACGAGACAACGCCGAAGCCGATGCAGCTTTGAAGGAGAAACAGGCAAAGGAGGACGCCAAGCAAATGACGACGTCTGCCATATGGACGGCAGCCGGCGACCACGTCATCGCGGGTACAAGCAAAGGCAGGCTAAACATCATCGATGCCAGGACACTCCAAGTCATCTACTCGGAAAAGATTTGTGGAGGGGTCATCACTACGATGCGCATAACAGGCTCAGGCAGGGAGCTGCTGGTCAATTCGCAGGACCGCATCATCCGCACCTTTAGAATACCCAACCTGTCGGTCGACGATCTCGACCCCGATACGTTGCAAGTGCCCCTGGAGCACAAGTTCCAAGACGTCGTAAACAGGCTGTCGTGGAACCATGTCACCTTCAGCGCCACCGGCGAATACGTGGCTGCCTCGACGTATAACAACCACGAGCTCTACGTGTGGGAACGGAACCACGGCAGCTTGGTGTGCATGCTCAAAGATCCAAAGGAGGAGCAGGGAGTCATAGAGTGGCACCCTGCCCGAGCGCTTCTGGCAGCCTGCGGCCTGGAAACGGGGCGGATATACATATGGTCCGTCGTCAGCCCCCAAAAGTGGTCGGCGCTGGCGCCCGACTTTGCAGAAGTCGAAGAGAACGTCGAGTACATGGAGCGCGAGGATGAATTCGACATTTACGCGCAGGAGGAGATTCAGCGGCGGAGGCTCGATGCCGAGGACGAGGATGTCGATGTCCTGACGCTGGACCCGTCCAAGTTTGACGACGACGTCGACGAGTTTTGCATGCCGATTCTGTTTAACCTGGGCGAAAGCGATAGCGAAGACGAGTTCGTCGCCGTGTCCACGGGGACCATGCGGCGTAGGAGCCCCGGAGAGGGCCAAAGCGATGTTGACGGGGGGGCGGACGCGGTGCCCGCTAATAAAAAGGGCGGAGGCGGCTCAGGCAAGGGGGCAAGGAGTAGGAAGAAATGACACGGTGGTGACAAAAGAGCTCTTGCTCTTGCACGACAAAAAGCAAGCACAAAGCGCCATCAACGCCGTGATGGTGAATATAATCACCCCTTGGCACCCAAGACATGGGCTCCGAGATTGAGCTGCTGTGGAAGGCGTAGAAGGAATTGACTCATCGCCGGCCGTGGTGGTCTGAGGTTGTGCTGCGGCTGAGGGGCGGCGGGAGCTTGGCTATGTACACAGTACTCTGCGGCCGGCCTCGAAGAGGAGGCTGACAAAACCAAATTACACTAGAGCCAGCGTGCGGGTGCCCTCTGTCACTCAACTGCTCGGCCCTCGTCAAGGTTCCCGGTACTTGCGCGTTTGGAGGCCTCAGGCATTCACGGCTCGCCGTAGGGGGCGTCGCCGCGTCCCAATGAGGATTAGTGCGTTTTGGAACACGCCCGGCCGCCTCAACTCCAGATTCTTCCAGGCCGCCCTCAGAAGGTCTCGCCTCAACCACGACAAAACTCTGCCTCACGGCCCAGATCACTACCACGCGCGTCGGGCATCGTGCGCAGCGTTACACAGCCCGTAAGAAAGGGCTCCGACATCGACTCTGCGCGTTCGGACCATCTCGACGACTTCGGAGACGGCGACGACGGGGGAGAACAACCTCAAGGTCTCCTGGGCCGTTGGCCAGGAAGGGCGCCTCCTTTGAGCGCTATCCGCCACCCGCCTTTGACGGCGAACTCCATCGGTTACGCAGTCCCGCGAGACTCTTCGTCTGCGACGCTCTCTCTCTTTGGCCTTTTGCCTTTGCGACTCTCGTCGCATCGCCGCCACCGCGCATCGCGTTTCTGATTCTCGGCTTCGCCGCTCCTGGACGCCCCAGCCATTTCGGAGATTGACAACACAGACAAGATGACGAACCTCTACTTTACGCATTCGAGCGCGCCGCTCAAGACGGTTGAGGAGATTCAGTTTGGCCTCATGTCCCCCGAGGAGATCAAGAACATGAGTGTCGCCCACATTCTCTACCCCGAGACCATGGAGGACAACGGGACAAAGCCACGCGACGGGGGCCTCAACGATCCGCTCCTCGGCTCCATCGATCGGCAGTTCAAGTGCAAGACGTGCACGCAGGCCATGGGCGAATGCCCCGGCCACTTCGGTCATATTGAGTTGGCCAAGCCAGTGTACCATCCAGGTTTCATCAAGAAGGTCAAAAAGATCTTGGAGATTGTCTGCCATAACTGCAGCAAGGTGTTGGCCGATACTGTTCGTCTATGCTACTCTCTTCAAGATTCTTTGGTGCCCTGCTGGATACTGACTTGCTGCTTCTCTAGAGCGACCCTGAGTTTGTCGCTGCCATCAATACCCGAGACCCCAAGCTTCGCTTCAACCGCGTCTGGACTGTCTGCAAGAAGAAGAAGAGATGTGAAAACGAGGATCGCCAGAACAAGGACAAGGACGATGAGTTCGCGGCCGGGTTGAAGGCCGGCCACGGCGTCGAGAATCACGGCGGCTGCGGCAATGTCCAGCCCGCCGTGCGTCACGCTGCCTTGCAGCTCAAGGCTGCCTACGAGGTGGTCCAGGAAGACGGCCCCAAGCGGAAGGAGAGCAGTCCCATCACACCCGAGACGGCGCACAACATCCTGCGGCGGATTTCGGAGGAAGACATGCGCAACATGGGGCTCAACTCGGACTATGCCCGCCCCGAGTGGATGATACTCACAGTCCTGCCAGTGCCGCCCCCGCCGGTGCGCCCCAGCATTTCCATGGATGGCACTGGAACCGGCATGCGAAACGAAGACGACTTGACGTACAAGCTCGGCGACATTATCCGCGCCAACGGCAACGTGAAGCAGGCCATCCGCGAGGGCTCCCCACAGCACATTGCCAGGGACTTTGAGGAGCTGCTGCAGTACCACGTCGCCACTTTCATGGACAACGACATTGCTGGCCAGCCACGCGCCCTGCAAAAGAGTGGACGTCCCGTCAAGGCCATCCGCGCCCGCTTAAAAGGCAAGGAAGGTCGTCTGCGAGGCAACTTGATGGGCAAGCGTGTCGACTTTTCGGCCCGTACCGTCATCACGGGTGACGCCAACCTCTCGCTCCACGAAGTCGGCGTCCCACGTAGTATCGCCAGGACTCTAACATATCCCGAGACTGTCACGCCCTACAACATTGGCAAGCTTCACCAGCTTGTCGAGAACGGGCCAAACGAGCACCCAGGTGCCAAGTATGTCATCAGGTCTGACGGCACGCGCATCGATCTTCGCCACCACAGACGCGCAGCCCAAATCTCACTCGAGTATGGGTGGAAAGTCGAGCGCCACCTGATGGACGGGGACTACATCATCTTCAACCGTCAACCGTCGCTGCACAAGGAATCGATGATGGGCCATCGTGTCCGCGTCATGCCCTACTCCACGTTTCGCCTCAACCTGTCCGTCACCTCGCCGTACAATGCAGATTTCGACGGCGACGAGATGAACCTGCACGTGCCCCAGAGCGAGGAGACGCGTGCCGAGATCAAAGAGCTGTGCCTCGTTCCGAACAACATTGTCTCTCCGCAGAAGAACGGCCCCTTGATGGGCATTGTGCAGGATTCCCTGGCTGGAGCCTACAAGCTCTGCCGGCGAGACACCTTTATCGACAAGGAGATGGTCCAGAACTTGATGCTCTGGGTCCCCAACTGGGATGGCGTCATCCCCCCGCCGGCCATCTTCAAGCCTCGGCCGCGCTGGACCGGCAAGCAAATCATCAGCATGGTCATCCCCCAAGAAATCAGCCTGCATACTCCCGAGGGCGATTCCGAGATCCCGCTCAATGACACGGGTCTCCTCATCCAGAGCGGCGAGCTCATGTACGGCCTCCTGAAGAAGAAGAGCATCGGCTCGGCCGCTGGCGGTATTGTGCACCTCTGCTACAATGAGCTCGGCCCCGATGGAGCCATGGCCTTTCTCAACGGTGTCCAGCAAGTCGTCACGTACTGGCTCCTCCACAATGGACACAGCATTGGTATCGGCGATACTGTCCCCGACAAGCAGACCATTGAAAAGGTCCAGGCCCACATCGACACGCAAAAGGCAGAGGTCGCCAGGTTGACGGCCCAGGCCACTGCCAACGAGCTGGAGGCACTTCCTGGCATGAACGTCCGAGCCACGTTCGAGAACAAGGTCTCGATGGCGCTCAACCAAGCCCGTGACCAGGCCGGTACCACGACCCAGAAGAGCTTGAAGGACTCGAACAATGCAGTCACGATGGCCGAGTCCGGCTCCAAGGGCTCCTCCATCAACATCTCCCAGATGACGGCGCTTGTGGGGCAGCAGATCGTCGAGGGCAAGCGCATTCCGTTTGGCTTCAAGTACAGAACACTCCCGCACTTCACAAAGGACGACTACTCGCCCGAGGCACGGGGTTTTGTTGAAAACTCGTATCTCCGCGGCCTCACCCCGTCCGAGTTCTTCTTCCACGCCATGGCTGGAAGAGAAGGTCTCATCGACACTGCGGTCAAGACTGCAGAAACAGGATACATCCAGCGACGACTCGTCAAGGCTCTCGAGGACCTCAGCGCGCGGTACGATGGAACTGTGCGAAACTCCCTGGGTGACATCATCCAGTTTCTCTACGGCGAGGATGGCCTCGATGCCATGTGCATTGAGAAGCAGAAACTGGGAATTCTCAAAATGTCCGACTCTGCGTTTGAGAAGAAGTACCGACTGGATCTGGCCAATCCGCCTGAGTGGTTCAAGACGGATTACGAATATGGCAACGAGTTGACGGGAGACAAAGCGTCCATGTCTCTCCTAGACGAGGAGTGGGACGCTCTGTTGTCTGACCGCCGGGACGTCCGCTCCATCAACTATACCAAGATGGGAGAAGAGATGATGCAGCTTCCGCTCAATATTGGCCGCATGATCGAGACGGCGAAGCGAGTCTTCAACGTCAAAGCCACCGATCGCAGCAATCTTCGTCCCTCGGACGTCATTCCAGGTGTGCAAAACGTTCTCGGTAGGATGAAGATTGTGCGCGGCTCGGATGGCATATCTCAGGAAGCGGACGCGAACGCGACCATCTTGATGAAGGCCCTGGTACGGTCTCGGCTGGCATTCAAGGAAATCGTCAAAGAGCATCGTCTCAACAAGCTCGCGTTTGATCACGTGCTTGGAGAGCTCCAGAACCGCTGGGACCGCGCCTTTGTGAGCCCCGGCGAGATGGTTGGCGTTCTCGCGGCCCAGTCCATCGGTGAGCCGGCGACTCAGATGACTCTGAACACGTTCCATTTTGCCGGTGTCTCGTCCAAGAACGTGACCCTCGGCGTGCCCCGACTCAAGGAAATTCTCAATCTGGCGAAGGATATCAAGACCCCTAGCATGGCCGTCTACTTGAAAACGCGATTGGGAAAGCAAGAGGAAGCCAAGAAGCTGCGAAGCTTGGTCGAATATACCAATCTGCGGTCCATCACGTCTGTGACGGAGATTTACTACGACCCGGATATCCAAGGCACCAGCATCGCCGAGGACGTGGACATGGTCGAGTCGTACTTTTTGATACCTGATGACACTCAAGACACGCTCGATCAACAGTCGAGGTGGCTGCTGCGCATCACGCTGGATCGCCAGAAGCTGCTGGACAAGGAAATCAAGATTGACGATGTCGCCCAGCGCATCAAGGAGGAGTACCCTACCGACCTTGGTATCATCTTCAGCGACAACAATGCCGACGAGCAGGTGATTCGTATCCGAACCATCCGGCAAAACGATGAAAAGGACGAGAATGGCGAGAAGCGCATCGAGGACGATGTCATGCTCAAGCGGCTCGAGTCCCATCTGCTCGACACGCTGACTCTCCGCGGTGTTCCTGGCATTGAGCGAGCTTTCTTGACCAAAGGCACCCGCCTCGTCGAGGGCGCAGACGGAGCGGAGATTGCCATCAAGGACGACCCGCGATGCACCCAGTGGTACCTGGATACCAGCGGCTCTGCTCTTCGCGAGGTGCTCGCGGTCGACGGCGTCGATGCGTCGCGGACGTACACCAACGACCTGTGGCAGATTGTCGAGGTCTTTGGCATCGAGGCGGCGCGATCGGCCCTGGTCAAGGAGTTGACAAACGTGTTGGCGTTTGACGGCTCGTACGTCAACCATCGTCACATTGCCCTGCTTGTCGACATCATGACGTACCGCGGCAGCATCTCCGCAGTCACTCGACATGGTATCAACAGAGCGGACACGGGCGCGCTGATGCGCTGCTCCTTTGAGGAGACGGTCGAAATTCTGCTCGAAGCCGCAGCCACGGGTGAGCTAGACGACTGCCGCGGCATTTCTGAAAATGTCATGCTCGGGCAGATGGCACCCATGGGCACGGGCAACTTTGACGTACTGCTCGACCCCAAGATGCTGGAGACGGTCATCTCGGACAATTCGCGCATGGGCCTGATGCCGGGAATGCCAACCAAGGATGGCGAGGCCGAGGGCGCTGCGACGCCGTACGACACGGGCTCTCCCATGGCGGACTCGGGCTACATGAGCCTCAGCTCTCCCGCGGCCGGAAACTTCTCCCCCATCCAGGGCGCAGGGTCGGAGACGCCGGCGGGATTCGGCACCGAGTATGGCGGCGGCTTCGCCGGCAAGGGATCAATGAGCCCGTACGCGAATTTCGGAGCGACCAGCCCGTTCAGCACCTCGCCGACGTCGCCGTTCAGTGCCGGCATGGGTGGATACTCGCCGTCGTCGCCCAACGCAGGGTACTCGCCGACTTCGCCCCTCATCGACGGCGGTGTCGGACGGTATGCCACGTCGCCGTCATTCAGCCCCTCGTCGCCGTCCTTCTCGCCAACGTCGCCAATGTTGCGGCCGACGAGCCCGGCCAGCCCCAACTACAGCCCGACGTCGCCCAGCTACTCGCCAGCGTCGCCTTCGTCGCCGCGGCACTACTCACCAACATCGCCCGCGCAGTTCAACTCTCCCACCTCGCCGAGCTACTCGCCGGCCAGCCCCAACTACAGCCCTGCCTCGCCCAACCTGCACGGTGCAGGGGCCACGTCCCCTTCCTACTCTCCGGCGTCTCCCTCTTGGTCCCCGACGTCTCCGGAGGCCTACTCGCCGACGAGCCCCGGATTCTCAAGGAGCCCGGGCAATCAGCAGTCGCCGACCAGCCCGAGCTACTCGCCGACGTCTCCGTCATTCTCTCCCCGGACCCCCGGCCCGGGCTCCTCGGGCAATCAGTAGTGAGTCTGCCGTCTGGTCGGCGTCCGGAGGAGGCAAGCACTAACGCGCGGCACAGCTCACCTAATTCACCGGCTAACGATTGATTTCTCCTTGTGGAACTGCGCAACGCATACGAGACACAGGCTGTCGTTAAGATTTCTCATTCTTGCGTGTTTTTGCTCTTCATTTTTGCCTTCCCCCAGTGACGGGAAGGGTGAAGAGGGACCGTTGAGCCGCACGATAGAGGCCAAAATTCGGTGTCAGGTACAGGGGGGTATTTGAGCATTATGACGGTTAATCTACGAAAAAAAAGGAAGAAAAACCCAGGGAAAAAGAGAAGTCGGCAGCGGTGGCGGGGCCTCTGAAGCGAGCGAGGCAAAAGCGGTGCAGCAGGCTGAAGTGTACAGTAGTGAGGAGGCCTGCAGGGGAAGAAGGAAACTGCCAGGGCGGCTTCGGAGAATGACGAAGACGAAGCAGATTGGAACAGGTAGACCAGATTGCGCCGAGAGTAGCCTGCAATCGGAGTCGGCGTGTTTGCACGAGCAGTGGTGATTGAGTGATGTCAGTGAAGACGGCGGCTCAGAGACATTGGCCACGGGTGGCTGGCCGACTGTTGGTGGCGCACGCGGAGTCGCCGATGGCAGGGGCTTGACCGCGGACACGGGAGCATTTGTTGGTGGTGCTTGGCGCGCCCGTATGCTTATCCTGCGCCGCGCCTTGTGTTGGGACAAGCATCGAGCTGGATGGGCAGCCTCTGGAGAGGACGAAGTGGGTGGGAGACGGTCAGAAGGGGGCGAAGCGTTCTTGGCGGCGACGGAATGTTTGCGCCGGAGAGATGAGCAAGCACGGACAGGCTTTGGACAGGCCCTGGGGGCGTGAGAGAAGAGACTCTGGCCTGAGAAGCGGCTACGTGGCCTCCGCGTGAAGAAGGGCGGTAAAGGGTGGCGTTTGTGCTCGGGGAAGCTGGGGTGGAGCGTAGATTTACGGCTGGAGAAGAATAGAGAGACGCTTGTAGTGTCAACTCTGGCACGCCGGTCTAGGCTTGTCATCTGTAGATCGGAGTGCGTGCCTACGAGGACCTCCCACGTGCCGTGAAGCATTGGTGACTTGCGGCGCTCGCTGGTTACAGGCCGCGACCACTGTAAGCTCCAGAGGACGCGGCATGTCACATGATGAAAGGTGTATGCGGGAGACGCACGCACGGACGGCGCGTAATCGAGGCATTTTCCGAGCAGGGGGGGTGGGGAAGTATGTACATACTCACAAAGTACACTGTACCCTGAGGCGCGCAAAAACCTCTACCCGTCTTCCTTCTAAAAAAAAGAAAGAGGAGGGCGCTGGGCGTCACATCCCGCCGCTTGTCTCAGGTTCTTGTCATACTACACTTGTCATACTAGAGAAGCAAAACACGAGAGGAAAGAGAGGCTCACGGAGGACAGGGGCAAAAAAATGCTCCCCTCGCGTGGATGTATAGGAATAGCCCAATGCGGGGGTCGAACCCGCAACCTTGAGATTAAGAGTCTCACGCTCTATCCAATTGAGCTAACCGGGCCTGCGCCGAGGCAGGATCAGAAGGAGCGGAGCTAGCCGTAGTCGGCTGGTTCATGTCGACGGGCGTCGCTAATTCAACCTATGAGGGAAGGGGCAAGGACGAGACACCGGTACCTCGGGAGTACCGCGACAACGAAACCGCCCGAGGGCAACCGGGCAGGTACGACAGTTCGTTTTGGGTGCATTTCTCACGCATCTATTCGTGCATTGTACAGAGTACGATGCGGGATTGCTTGGTCCCTGCTCCGTCACGCGCCTCGTCGTCATGGCTCGTCGCCAGCCCTTTGCCCAGCTCCCGGCCGACTTTTCTTGGGCGTCACAGATCCTGCCCCTTGGACACTCGCAAGTCCTTCCCAGGCCTATGCCCGCCTCATGCGCGCTCGCTTGAGCAAGGTGCCCGCCCACCTACCTAATCAGGTAGTGGCTTGCCGCTGCCGCGTCTCTCCCCAGCCCGCCGTCACGGGCCGCTGCCGGCGCAGTGCAACCCACCCGAACGAACCCTTCGGCCCCACCACCCCCACCCAGCCCGGCGTCGCCGGCGGGCGTCCCTCTTTGCGCCGCTGCGGCCACTCCGCGCGTCTTGTGCCATGGCCGCCCACTCCAGGACAGCAGCCGTGTGGACCAACACCGCTGCCGCCCTCTCGGTACCCTTGCTTCCTCCGAGTGGCGTTGCTGTTGTTGTTGATGTTGTTGTCGTCGTCGTCGTCGTCGTCGCTCCATGTGCGACTCGGCGGCGTTCACTCCCCTCGGGGCCCCCACGTCTTCACCTGGCTTGTCGTGTCCGACCTTCTAGAAAACCCGGGAAATCGTGCAGAGGAGGGCTTCCTATTTTTCTTGGCCGCGTTGGTCGAATCGTCACGCTCCACAACCTTGTGGTACAGTGTATAAACCACGCGTAGCCGCGCAGCAGCCTTGCCAGAGAGCCTGGCCTCGCCCTGGGCCGCGGCGGCGGCAAAGGCCCTTGCAAGTGCATGGCACCATGCATGCGAGCTTGCAGAAACCGTCGTGTGCAGCGTGCGAAGCCCGCGCGCCTGTGACGCCTCGCCGGGACAGGCCCATGGTCATGGGATAAGCGCGGGGCCGCATAGGCTGATGCTCGGCCTGGTTCGCACCTCGAGAAATCACGTCTCCCTTTCTCAAAGATTTTTGTCCTGGCTCAGAACCACGGTAGACTTGTAGCCGTGCCCCTCCTGCCCCCGACCCCCCAGGCAGCCGAATTATCAAGCTCGGTCTGCCTTGGGCTACTGCGGCGGCCGCAGAAACGGCCGCCGTCGTGACCGCATATATTATAGCGAGCATCAGGCAATTGGCTCCACAACTACAACAACTCCGTCATGTTCACGGCTGCATCGAGACATCATTATAAAGACGACGAGAGAGTCCTTCTTGCTGGAAACAGAGGGGCGCAGGCCCTAGTTTCTGTGCTGGCTAACTAACTACCTTGACTAACATGCGTCCCAACCACACCATCGTCCCACCCGCAGTGGCAAATTCGCGCCTGGGGGTTTTTTTTTTGGCCTCTGCCTGGCAAGCTCCAGGCCTCCGGCTAACACGCCCTCTTCCATCATCTCTTCGGCCCTCAGGCTGTTGCCAGGCGAGGGGAAAGGGACGGCAGAAGGGGCGTGCGTCGCCAGCGCTTGAGAAGAGGTGGACGAGTGGGGGGGAAGGAGTTGAATGGGGTTCGCGACCGATCAGACAGTAAACAGCAGAAAACAAGATCAAAAACAAGGAGACAGCGTGGACAAAAGAGATACACATCCCGCCTTGCCCCAAGCGGCTGTGCGGCGGGGAGACTGTCCGGACGCAGGAACCCACCCCGTAAGAAAAGGGGGGATCCCCACGCCTGAAAATCTGCCCTACCTACAGCCCGTTGCCGTGTGGCCTCTCCTCTTCTCCATGCTCCCTCATGTGCCTGTCGTCTAAGCCGGCTCCTTGATGATTGGCGGACGCGGGCCCGGCTCAGGCATCTAGTTCAAGAGAGAAAAGCCCCCCCCCCCCTTTACTTCTTCTTGGGATTGGGGCACTGGGGGCGCTTGCAGGGGCCGTCCCACTTCTGGACGCCCTGCTTGATGATGTTGCCGCACTGGCAGGTCGGCTTGCTGTTGTGGTGTTTAATGGTGCAGCCGCAGCCGCTGAACTTCTCTTCGGACACCCAGATGCACATGTTGGCGATTCTTGTGGGTATGGGGACACGGGTCCGGCGGGTGCACGAAGAGCGAGGCTGGTGCGAGCTATAGCTGGAGTCAGTCCGACACTCGACCAGGTCCGGCGTCATTGCTGCGGAAAGCACTCACTGTTTTGACGTCTGAGGGACCGGAGTCTGGAGTCTGGACGGTGCTCGGGGGGTGATCCGCGAGGCTCAAAGGTGGGAGATGTTGTCAAGAAGGGCGGGAGAGAGAGGGTTGTCTTGTCGTTGCTTGGGTGGATGGCGGGTGAATGCTGTGACTGATCTGAGATGAAGAAGAGAGTCGAGGAGGAAGAGTTCCAAGAGATATATATACAGACGAGTCAAGAGATGTGCATGTATGTGAGGTTGAAGGCTCCCGGGCTTGAAGCCGGCTAGCTAGCCTGAGCTACAGTGTGCAGGCCGTCAGCGCGTGTTGGCTGTGGTTTGCTTGCCTCGCCGTCGCTGCCCCCTTGACGGGCCACCAACCGGGGCCGGCCGGAGAGGCCTCGGAGAAGGGAGGAAAAAGCAGACAAGGAGAAAAAAGAAGGAAAATTCCATGTCCCTCCTTGGTCTACACGACGAGGCTGCGCGATGGCTTGTGTGTTTGTCGTTGCCTGTTTGTTCCCGCCTCGGCGGGTCCCCCGAGACGAGATGCCGCGAGTGTAAGTGGAAAGCCAGGCCGGCCGTCAGGGTGTCATTTTTGCAAAAAGCAGGGCCCCCATGGACCCTCCTCGGAGCGGCATAGCCCTATCACGCCGTCCCGGTTCCTATTCTTGGAAGAGGGACGCATGGGTATCTAGACGGGCATCATGCAGGAAGAGCCTCCTTGGACGGGAGGGCAGGCTTCGGCGTAACGGAGGCAGCAGCGAAGCCACGACTCGAGGGACACTCGAGACTGGCGAGATGTTCGGGCCAGTGAGCGGGCAGGCAGGCAAGAAAGCCCCCGCCCCGGTGGAGGCGGCCCATGAAGCAGACCCAAGGGGGGATTGGAAGACACGGGACCAACAGGTGCTGCAGAGCGAGTCTGAGCCATGGTCCCTCCATCAGCAGCAGATAGGGCGGCCGGCAACAAGCCGCAGAGCCGCAGGGCCAAAGGTCGGACACCTCTGCGGACACTTCTGCGGACATGGGTTCTCGCGCAAGCGGCGGAGACCGGATAGGTGGGCAGGGATTGCCCAGCCACAGTTGTGCCCACCCCGGCCCCTTCTGTTACCGACGGGGAGGATGAGGCGCCGGCTGAGAGCGACTGGTGGACCGGCCAAGCACGGCAGCCAGGGTCCAAGAATAGCAAATGCCGGGCAAGGCTATGGAAGCAAACAGCCAGCCTACGGCAGGGGGGGGCATCGGAGAAGCCGCAGAACACAAAGAGGGTCAAGATGTCTGAGGACGGAGAGAAAGAGGCTTAGGGGGACCGGGGGGGGGGGGGGGGGTCAAGGTGACGTGGTTGCGCGGCAAGACGAAGGCTTAATGACACGGAGAGCCAACTTGTCTGGTGAGTCCCGCATACACTACAAAGAGGTTTGGCTGAGGCGAGTGGGTGGGGAGAGGGAGAGGGAGAGTTTGTGTGAGTGTGAGCGAGTGTGTGAGCGAGAGCGAGAGTATGCGAGGTGAATGTATGTGGGCCTGTCTGCATGTAAGTGTGATGTGTAGTATGCCAGGGTCGAGGCGAAAGAATAGAATCTTGGGAATGTGCCAATCGGAACCCAAATGACACAACGGCAGAGCAGCAGTTAGGGCACCCAGGCCGCCGGTGTGTGAAGCGACCATGGCCGCGCACGTAGAATCGACGAACCGATGGAGCAAGAAATGAGGTGAGTGAGAGGAGAGGAGTGGCCTAGCGGGGCCTAGCGGGGCCTAGCGTGGCCTAGCGTGGGTAGTGGGCACCTAGGTCTAGTACCTAGGTCTTGTACCTACCTGGCACTCAGGAACGTGTACAGTGCAGAAACTGTGCGCCCCGACTTGTCAGGTCCGGTGGCGCCAGACCCTACCGAGCACCTCCCTTGTCATTGGGGGTCCTCCGATTACCTCATTGCTGCAGGTACCGACCCGCCCGTGCGCCGTTCCTTGGCAGTTGCTCTACAGAGGAGCATTTCAAAAGTCTTGACTGCACAATTTCCACGCTAGTCCTAATTGGGATCGGGCATTCCTAAATAGGCAGGTGGCAGCCCGATTAGGACTAGCGTGCACAGCCACATGGTCAAGACTTTTGAAATCCTCCTCTGTACTAATGGGCACTGTCTCGGATTCATGTATCGGGTGCGTCCAGCCAGGTACCCTGAGGGCTCTGCTGGGGCGGGACAGCACCCGCAGGTACAATTTTCGAAGAGAGAACCACCAAGTGCCTGCTAGGTGGGTACCTACCCAGGTAGGTGGTGTAATGTATGTATGTAAGCAGCCCAAGCCTCTGGTGGACCTTCCTTGGTGACATGGAAGCAAACAAGACATTCTGCGCCGCCTTCTCCCGTGTCTCTCCGTCTCTCAGCCCTGGAGGGGAACACAGATTTTTCACCGACGGTAACGGCGACGCTACACTCGCTCGCACACACTCGCACACAACTCGCACGCGCTCGCATTGTACGTACACCGCTCTCGCCAATCTCGATGGCCATTGGCCCCAGCACGCTCTCCCCGTCGATTGATTGTGCCACGCTGCCCCTGGCCCTGGCCAAGCAGCCCCCACTCTGACAAGCGCGTTACTTTATTCGTACAGCCTCGTCCCAACGAACTGCGTCACGAGCATGGGCCATGGCGGGACAGGACGACGAGGCCAAGCCTGAACCGGGGCCTTGGGACCGCGACTCGCCCGGTCCGACTCTGTGGCAGCTCTCGTGCGGCCTTTGACGGCCAGCCCCATGGCCACAACGGCATGTCGTCATCCTTTGCTGGCCATGCTTGCCTCGTCTCCCTCGTCACGGCCACGGCGTCTTTTCTTCTTCCGCTGCCGGCTTGACTTCGAGGCGCACTTGCGACGGCTCTGCATGAAGCCCCTTTGAACCGACCAGGCCCTACGACAAACAACCTTGCCTCTACAATGACCCGCACTCGACGATGTGGGCTGCCAGGTGCCTGGGCCTCTCGGCCGCTGCCGTCACGACCATTTACACCCCCCCGGTCTCGGCTGGGGCGCACACACAGGTACGCATCCGTCGGCCTCTGGTGCAAACACGCTCTCGTCCGGGCCCGAGTCTATTTGCGCTGTCGTCGTTGGCGGCAGTGCCGCGCTCAGTGTAGCCAACGAGTCGCAACAGACGCGGGTTGGCTGCGCCGCGAGCACCCATGTATTCGCCGCGAAGCAGAATTGGCGGTGCCTGGGTTTGCGGCTCTTTCAAACGGCTGGCTGCACAGCATCAGGCTCAGCCCGTCCTCGAATCATGCCCACTGGTCGGAAACGTCTAGCATGACCACCAGCAACTGCATGCCCATCTACCTCGGACACTTCCTCGGACACTTCCTCGACGGGGTGAAGAAAGCCTGCCATGTCTTCTAGGTCACGGCTCTCCCTTCGAGCCTCGCGGATCTACGCGGCGGCCCGCCACGGGGCTGTTGCCGCCCCCCTGTTCCCGGCTTTTCGGGACTCGCGCTGGCAGGGGGCCATCTGGAGACAAGCGCGCCGGCCTGTCCAGGTCCAAACTCCGTCTGTCTTACACCAGCTTTGGCTGGGCGTTTTCTCCCATGTTTTCAAAGCCTGTCTCATTCTTTCCAAAAGTTTGCCTCTTCTCGCCCCTTGCCGGCCCAGGCAAATTCCGCGCATCCTTCCGCTCAAGGCTCCCTCCCTGGGCTTGCGGCTGGTTTCGGCCCCCCTTCCCACCCCATGGCGACAGCGGAAGGCTCGGAGCCGCACAGCGACTGGCCTTTCACTGTGTCACCCACTTCGACAACGGCGTCTGTTTCAAATCTTGGTTGAACGACGGTGCCGCAGGTGCCGCTGCCTCTCCGCAGCAATGCCCGCCCTTGCCCGCTGCGTGTCATGACGCGTTCCTCACCCACAGCTCGCAGCTCCCCTCGGCCCCCTTTGACCAATTCGACGCAAGCCGACATGGGCCCGGTCGTCGAGTGCGTGCTTCAACGCCAATCGTCCTGCCGCCCCGCCTCTCCGCCCCAGCCCTGGCTTCCCGTGATTGGCGTGTCAGCACACAGCATCTGACCTTGCAGACCTCTATATCCTCCGGTTTTATCTGCTTTCTGTTTCCTCCCGTGTTGTTGGTTCTGGCCAGGCGTTCGGCCCCCTACTGTACGTCGGCTGTCTCTCGTATCCCTCCCGAGAGCTGTACGCATGCCACCACCAGCCAAGAATGCCCCAGTCAGGCGGCAGCGCTCGCGGAACGGCCGTGTCGTCAGCAGCTAATGCTGTGGGTCGGTCGACGTCGCTAGTGCGAGACTCGACGACCGGAATAACAGTCAGACTATTCGGCAGTAGAGTTGGGCGTCCTGGCCCGTGTGGGGCGTTGGGGACGGGCCTCGCTCCTCCACTTGACGAGGCTGATTGCACTTCACTTGACGCCGTCTGGCCACGTAAAGGTTCGGTACTCTCCCCCGGTCTACCAATTCGAGGCTCGCGCCGAGTGGCAACTGGGATAGTGCCAGTCAAGGCTATTGGCTACTACGATACCAGGGCCGGACCAGCCCGCCGCATCTTGTAGGGCTTAGGCTGACACGGGCTGTCATGAGGGACTTGCCCACCGAGGGCCTGAAACGGGCCAATGGAATGCCTGCGCGATGCAAGGAAACGGTGTGGAAGGCTGGGGCTCTGCATTCCACCCGTGCCAGTCAGTCATGAGCAGTGTCTCGTGTCGAGTTGCCAAGGGTCCATGTTGCCGACGTCAAGTTCGACTCGGTGGTGGCTCACATACCGTGACTTTGCTCACATATCCCGACTTTGCTTCCATCTAGCCCTTGGCTGCTGGGTCATTGCCGGGAGAGGTGAATGTGGCCTTGCATAGACGGCCCCTTGCTCGAGCGGCCAACAAGACCGACGTTGTCGCGGAAGGATTCGGGAGCGGCCAGTTGGGCGGATACGAGGATGGGAGGCTTCGCAGTTCATATAAGCGGCATGATTCCGCATGAAGCCCGATTGGCGGCGTTCGCCACGACTTTTTCTCGAATCGCTTGCGCCTCCAGAGGGGCTCGTACCTCTTTTTTTTGCCGCGAGACGGCATTGGCTTGACGTGTCTTGGTTACCCCAAGCGTACCATGGCCTTGCCTGAACCCACAGCTTGACCGCCTGCTACGAATGGTTCATGTGACAACGTTCGGCCGGTTGGATCTGTCAGGGACTGGAATGGGCCGGATGCGGGCACCAATCACGGCTTGCGTGTTCACAGCAAGGTCTGCGGCGGTTGATGGGTCTCGATGAAGCTCATGGTGCAGCAGCGCAATCTGATGATGCCAGTTGGCTCCCGAGTGACGCGGCCGCAGCCTTGGGAGCTGGGGATGATATCATTGGTGGTCAAAGCTTGGGAGAGACGGCCGTTGTCCGGAGGCAGAGCGACGAATGTCGAGTCAGGAACAGAGCATGTGTCTGTTCCACCTAGCCCCGGATATTGATGACCATGGACGTGGCGGGACTTGAAACCACGTCCAGGTCATGTTGGGCGGCGGGATCGACAATGGAGCTGTTCTTGGCCCCTGACGCGCATCACCGAGGCTGTGATGGTGTTTTACGCGTCCAGACACGCAACAAAGACGCACAGTTGCGAGCGTCTGAGATGAGAGGGCACGTGCCTAGGGCATGCCCGCCGACCAACGCAGACGGGACCGGCTACTCTCGGAGGGCAAAGGGCTGGAATAGGGGAAGCAGAGGCGAGAGAGGCGGGGACCCCGACTTCCCCGCACTCGGCCTCGACATGCCGGGCCATGCATGCAATCTATGCCACGAGGAAGCATCTGGATGGACGATAGGACAGCGATGCGGCGCGGTGCTGACTCGGCTCCGGGAACTCCCTCTGCTCGGTGACCGAGACGCCAATGGGCACCATGGTCGAAGGCGAGGTCGTTATCTCCAACGGCGAAGTGGTCCGGGGCGCATGCGGATGCATCCATGCATGCTCGTGCCGGGTCGCAGATGGGCGCACGCACGCACGCTTATTGTCGCCCCCTCTCCCACGGGACGGCAAGTCGCGGCCGCAAGTGCTTATCGCTGTGTAGCCAGCCATCTTGCACATGCCATGATTCAATCATGAAGCGCGGGTTGCGACGGAAAGGCGGGCTGCTGAGCGTGGCAACACAAATGATGCGACATGTCTTCTATTCCTGGACCATGAAACCTACTAGGTGCCGCCCGAGGGTCGTCGCGGCCCGCTCCAAAGAGCTTGCCCGAGCTTGGCGCGTTCAAGGCCTGGGCCAACGGAAGCTAGACGAAAGCATGCATAAAAGGAGCACGACTCCCGCCTGCTCCTTCGTCTTGGACATACCTTGACACATTCTTCTCACCATCTCTTCCCCTCTGCAGACACAGACCAGCCTCTTCGAGCCCACAACATCTGCCATCCACATTCTCGTCTTCCACCAACTCAACAACCAACCATGTCTTCTTCCATGGGCGAGAGCAGTCTCCGTGACAAGGCCTTTGCCCGCCGGCCCTCTGGCTTCCTCGTCCTGGCTCCGGCCACTTCTTCCTCGTACCCTCAGATGCCCGTCAGCCGTCCTGCCGCTGCCAACGGGGCAGAGCCGTCGTCGAGACGGTCGTCGAGCGCCAGCAGCACCGGTCCGCGGGTCCTCAAGCTGGGGCCCGTCCACTGGGGCGAGCACCTCGACGAACACAAGGGGGACTTTTCGTTTGAGGAGTCTTAGGCCGTGGCACAAAGCCTCCACACACTCACGACACACAATCACACTACGACGCCGCCACGAAACGCCAGCACTGGGTACCCGGGGGGGGGGGAA
>JAPEBW010000119.1:0-86450 GCA_027405785.1 Ophiocordyceps robertsii
ATGCGGCCCTACTAACTATAACGCGAGTCTAACGCCGGCCGGGCCGCGGACTAAGTAGCACTTTATAATAGCTAATAGCCCCTTATAATAGCTCCGAACTATATAGCGCGGCACGGAGAGCGGGGATATTATATTAAAGTCTTTAACTTATAGGGTTATAGGGACTTAGGCTGCAGCCTAAGCCTTATTATATAAGGAGGGCCGGGTCCGTATATATAAACACGGACCCGCTATATATAGGCAGGCTCTTTATAGCTTGTTGTTATAATACTACGGACGGCACCTGTGCACCAGCCTCTACTTACTCCGTAACACCTATAAGGTATACGAAAACGAAAAGGCACGAGTATAGCATAAACGATATAATAGTGCTTTAAAGAAGTATTAGCTATATTAACGACGGATTTAAGCAGCATTCGATTAAGGCAAAATCGGTTATAAAGAACTACTTAAAAAGCAACAATTAGCGGAAAAGAAACTTAACTTTTAGTATAAAAATAAATAGAATTGCGACATATAACACGCAATTAACTATAAAGCTACGCAATATAAACGATATAGTATTAAGGAATAAGGAATCTTTAAGTAGATAAAAGATATTTACTTTTATAAAGGATACGTTATAACCTTAGACGATAAAAAGCGGAGAAAACATTACTAAGATTAAATTAATAACGAATTCTTAGACGAAGACAATAACGAAAAATAAGACGAAGTAAAAAGCAAGGTACGCTATCTATAAAAAGGCTCTAGACTAGCATAATACGAAATAATCTAAAGACCCTATATATAGTAATAGTAAGCTATAGTAAATAAATAGTATTAGATATCTAAATCGCGGGATATTACGCACGCGCACTCTTAGACTACGGCGCGATAAGCAACTATATCTTACTTAAAGTCGTAAATCGTTACTAACTCCTATAAAAACGTAAGAAGGATTTATATAAACTTACGAATATTAAAAAAGAAGCTTTTAGCTTTAACGACGGAATTATTAATATAAAGACCGATTACCTCCTTATTAATATCTAAGGATACTTAGAAGAACTCGACTTTAATATTATAAATATTAAAGAAAACGACTTTATATTAAGGCTTTTATAGCTATAAGAAAGTAACTTACTAATTAAGTAGAAAACTAGCTAGCTACGTTAAAACGAGAATATAAGCTTTTAGTATTAGTAAATCCGGAACGGAAATATAAAATTTTATAATAATTTAGCCTTTAAATAGGAATAATAAAATAGCTATTTAAGTAAATTATTTCGGGCTATAGCGATATAAATAAAGAGTACTAACTTAACGGACTTAAATATATCGACTAATAAGACCTACGCACTAACTAATACGGCTTTATAACCTAGTATCCGATATAAATAAAATAAAGAATAGAAGAAGAAAATCTAAAGAGTTATTACTACTTTAAGGAGAGACCTTAAATAAATTAATAAAACGCTCGAAGAAGCGAAAAAGAAAGGACTAATAAACGAGTCTATAGCCCTTAACGATAGATTAAAGAACATTTTATATATATACCGATAATACGATAAATTATTTAATAAAGAACTTAAAAATAACTTACTACTAAAGCATAGTTAATAGGATTATAAAATCTATCTTAAGGATAGAACGCTACTAACGTTTTATAAGATCTATAACTTAAACGAAAAGTAACTAAAAACGCTATACGACTACCTTAATAAAAACCTACGGAAGAGATATATTAAACTTTTAATATCGGAAGTAAGATATCTAGTTATATTTATTTTAAAGAAGAACGGCAAACTACGACTATACGTTAAATATAAACGGCTAAACGATATTACTATTAAAGATTAAATACTATTACCGCTAATTACTAAGCTACGTAATAAATTATATAGTAAGAAGTAGTTTATAGCTCTTAATTTTATAGCAGCTTATAGCTTAATACGAATTAAGAAAAGACATAAATAGATAATAGCATTTAGGACTAAATTCGGACTTTTTAAATACTTAATTTTACTATTTAGACTTACTAACGCACTAGCGATATTTTAACGAATAATTAATAATATTCTACGAGAATATTTAGATATCTTTATAGTAATATACTTAGATAATATCTTAATCTTCTTAAATACCTTAAAAGAATATAAAGAATACGTTTATAAGGTACTATAAGCACTTTAAAATATAAAGTTATAAGTTAATCTAGAAAAAAGCGAGTTCTATATATAGTAAGTAGACTTCCTTAGATATACGATTATACTAAGAGAAATACGAATATAATAAGATAAAATCAGCGTAGTTAAGAAATAGCCGATACTATAGAACGTTAAGGACGTATAAAGTTTCCTAGGATTTATAAACTACTACTAACGATTTATTAAAGATTTTAGAAAAATTATAGCACCGTTATACGATCTTATAAAGAAGGAAAACGTAAGCTTTTAATAAGATAAAAAGGCAATATATAGCTTTTAAAGCACTAAAAATACGATTATATAAGAACTAGTTCTAGTTATATTTAATCTTAAACGATAAATCGAACTTAAAACCGATATATTAAACTTTACTTTAAGAGCATAAATCGGTTAAAAAGATAACGAAGAACGATTACGATTAATTGCCTTTTACTCGAAAAAGCTATATAGCGTAGAACTTAACTACCCTATCTATAATAAAGAATTTCTTATAATAATTTAGGCTTTTAAAGAGTTTCGATATTATCTACTTAAGAGTAAGTATAAAGTTAAAGTATATACGGATTATAAAAATATCTTTTATTTTATAACGACGTAATAGTTAAACAAACGATAAATCCGTTAAGCTAAATATCTTTTAGAATTCGATTATAAGATAATCTATAGAAAAGGAACGGAAAACGGTCGAGCTAATACCCTTAATCGACAAAGCGACTACGATATAGGAGCACTTATAGAAAAAGGATAACTCTTAAAAGTTAACGAAAACGGAAACCTATAATAGCGATAATTAAATATAATATTTAAAGTATAGAACGATAACTTAATATATAAAAAGATCCTTAAATAGATAGAAAAGAACGTTATATATAATTAAGAAATACTAAATAAATGCAATATAGAGCAATCCGAAGTTTTAATATATAATAAGAAAACCTAAATACTACCGACTTTATAAGACGAAGTTATACGGGAAATATATAAATACCCTATATATAGATATTAAGGGATTCGACGAACTATAAAACGGATAAGGCGATAATACGACTTTTTATAGCTTAAGGAAGCGATACGATAAGTTATTAAGAAATATAAACTTTATATATAAAGTAAGTCCGAACGATATAAGCCTTACGGAGAACTTTAACCGTTATTAATACTAACGAAACTATTAGATTTAATAGCTTTTAATTATATTATAAAGCTATTATTATTAAAAGAACTTATAATAAACGTTTAATATAATAGCATTTTCGTTATTATAGATAGATTAATAAAGTACGGATACTTTATTCCGTATTAAGAAGCAAGCAATATAAAAGAGCTTATATATATCTTTCTACGAACTATTATTAGCAATTACGGACTACTAAACGAGATTATCTTTAATAAAGAAAGCATATTTATAGCTAATTTCTAATAAGCTTTAATAGTATAATTAAGTATAAAATATAAGCTAAGCATAGCTTATTACCTATAAATAAATAGTTAGATAAAATAACTTAACTAAACGCTTAAATAATACTTATTGTTAAGGGCCTGCGTGCACTTAGCTTAGTAGCACGTGGCCGAATAATTGTTTATCTAAAGCTAAAGAAGGAAAGGGGAAATCTCTATTTAGGCTACGTGGCTTCGTACTTTATAGGGGTCGCTTAAGTAGCCCGTACTCGGGTTAAGTTCGGGTTAAACTTAGGCTAAGTTCGGGTAAAGTCCTATACGACTTTAGCTATACGTCGGCCTAACTCCGGGTCGTTCGCTATAGTATAACTATAGCTCTTCCTACGGTATAGCCTATAATACTATCCCCCTCTTAAGCCGTCGCGTACTAGGGTATATAACGTCGGCGCCCCGCCCCCCCCCGCTCCGTACTTAGCGTTAATCGGCATAGTCGTCCTTATCGTACCTATAATTATACGCCTACGCCTCCTTAAATAACATTATATTAAGGCGTTAGATATATTATACGCTTGCCTATTCGCGCCGCTATATTATCCTTAATAGCGCTAAGGCGGTATAACGTATCTCCCCCGCTTACCGCTAATATTAGTGCTTAAGGCACGTCTTTCCTACCCGCCGCCTACGGTCCTTAAGTATAAATACCCTTCCTCTCTCCCTTTCCCTCTCTTCTTTCTTTTCCCTCTTTAATTACTAATCTACCTACGCGCGCGCCCCCTCTTATAATAGCTTCGCCGCGCCGCGCCTTAATATATCTACTACGTCCCCCTAGGCCCTATCTCCCGCTATATCGTAGGTATCTACCCGTCCGGCGCCTCTTAGCACGCCCGGCGACTATACGCTGCCGCCCTTATATTAGTCTTCGCGCCCGCCGTCGTCGCTTAATAAGCGGAGCGCGATATATAGCACTACTATACGGCGCCCCCTTTACCTTATATATATCGGACGTATAGCATCTCCTAACGCGGATACTTAGTATAAGGCTTACTAAAATTAAGCCTCGCCCCGCGCTTATAATTATTTCGCCTACGCCTACGCCGGATTACGCTATTTACCTATATATCCCCGTTCTTAAACTACGTAAGACACGACGCTAACGCGATATTAGTATACTAGCGATATAGTCGCCGCCGCAAACGCGCTTTAAGATTATATATCTTAAAGGACGTTTAAGGATTGCCGCACCGACCTATATATATATTCTCCGATCCTTAATAGATATTAGCCGGAGGGATGTTATTAATAATTACTATAGTATACGGAGTTAGCTTATACTACTACTACGGCGCGCTAGGCTTAAATATACCTTAATATCTAAGGTTAATCTATTAGTATTAGCGGGTAGTAGGTAGTTTGCTTTAATTAAGTCGTAGTTCTCTATATATCTTATTCGTATCCGCTTTATATCTTATTATATCTTATTATATCCCCTATCTATCTTATCGTTATCTACGCTTAGTGCGCGTTTATAGCGTGTCCTCCTTATGCTTATTGTTTAGAATCGTCTTAACGTTTGCTAGGCGTAGCTTAAAACTCCTTCTCGTTTTTCCCGGTTCTCCTCCTTTTCTCCGCTACTTCCTTTATCCTATCCCTTACTACTTAGCTCGGCCTACTATTATCCTTCTACCTCGCCCCCGTCGTTCTTTATTATATTGCTATACCGTCCCTCGAATTCCTTTAAGGCGATTATGTTTTAAAAGTCGCTAATTAGCTACTATATTAAGTTAGCATACTTATACTACTTTACTAAGACTTAGCGCTATCTCCCCTTTCCGATCTATCTTTACTAAGCTTGCTCGATCTTCTTTACGATATACTTTAGTTCGTCGTCCTCCTTAATTACTAGTAGTAGCTAGTAGTCGTTTACTACTTAGCTAAGTAAGGGGTTATCTACTACGCGGCGGAGGAACTCTATATATAGCCTCTTATATACCCTTCTTAGTATATTAAGTTCTACTATATATAAGCTAACTACCTTTATTACGGTATACTTTTAGTATAGCTAGTTAAGCTTTTAATAAGGCCTATCCGTAGTATACTTCCTTATATCTAGCTATACTTTATTGCTTACCTTAAGTCTTTTTGCTAGTATATAAGACCGGTTCGCTATCTCCTCCTACCTTACTTATAACGCGGTAATCGCCGTTTAAAGGAAGTCGGCGACTTCCCTTATCCTTCGTGCGAGGCTACGTGCGCTCTCCGCGTTTAGCGTAAGCGGTCCCTCCTCCTATGCGATCTAGATCGGCTCGATATTATACCTATATATAGCGAAGAAAGGGCTTATACTTATTATCGACACTACTTAGTTATTAAGCGCCGCTTAAGCGTAAGGTAGCTATACCTCTTAGTCGTCCTACTTATAGTAAACGTATACGCGGAGGTATGCTTATACCTCTTAGTTCGCGCGTTCCGTTGCTTTATCGGTCTGCGGGTAGTAAGCTAAACTTAGTTTCCTTTAAACCCCGGTCTATTAGTAGAATTCCTTTTAAAATTGCCTTATTTAGTTCGTCCCTCGATTTAAGATAATAGATTTTAGTATCCCGTAAAAGCGGAAGTAGGACTATAAGAACTTAGTAGCGTATACTGCTGCTCTTATTATCGGCATCGCTTTTAAAGTTATCGCCTTTATTAGCCGGTCTATTATTACTTAAAGGTTCCGGGAGCCCTTAGTCCCTATTAGCAGCAGGTCGACTATAAAGTCTATCGTTAAGTATATAAATAGCTATATAGGGGGCGGTAATAGTCGGAGGAGCCCCTTTTAAAGTTGCCTTTAAATATGCCCCTTACTATATAGCCCGCAGTTCGCAACGAGCCGGCGTACTATTAACGACTAGCCCGGCTAAAAGAACTCTCGGGCTAGTATCGCGAGCGTCCCCTCGCGCCCTAAGTATCCTACCGCCGTTAAGTTATATATCCGCTAAGCGATTAATACCTAAAGCTCGTTTAGCTCTTCGTCCTCCCCCTCCTTAAGGTATTAAGCCTTACCTAGCACTTAAAGTCGGTCTTAAAAGCGAAGGCGCCCCCTTACGTTAATTATATACTTACTTACCTAGACCTTTAATTACTATTTTAAGGCGAGCGACCGGTCGCCGTTCCGCACTACTTAAAATACCGCTTAGTACTCCTTATCCTTTCGTAGTATCGCTATCTACTATTCCTATATCTCCTGCTTATTAAATATATAGGCCGGTTATGCCTATTCCTTAGGCGCGTCTTAGCCTAAGTTTAAGTTAAGTTCTAGCCGAACTCCGCCCTCGTTTGCCCCGCCTTTATCTTAAGGTGCGGGGTTATCCGCCTTACTTATATAAGCGATTAACCCCGCGTTCTTATCCCCCTCTTATATTATCGCGATAGTGCGCTCTTCTTATACTAATCGTCGCGGGAGGTTCGCGTGCTCGCCGCTAAAGGGGACCCGATATCTTATTAGTCGCGCGCTATCCGGGATTATCTATACTATACGTCTTATTTCCCTCTTATTAGATGCCCTTTCTAGCTTATCTTAATCGCGGCGCGAAAGCGCGTTAAGTACTACCGCTAACCTCCTTAAGCGGTATTTTAATATAAAGTTATATAAGGCGAGCTCTATCGCCTATTTACTCTACCTCTTATTTAACTTCCTTTTTATTATAAAGTACTTTAGATTCCCGTAATTTATTAGTACTATAAATACTAGCGTATTACGTAACTTTGCCCCTTAGAAGTCTAAGTATCGTATAATTATAAGCAATTCCTTATCGTAAATCGGGTAGTTATACTCCGCTGCGTTAAGTCGTTTTAAGAAGAACCTTACTAAGTAACGTATCCCGTCCGGTCTTACTTATATTAGCACGCCGCTTATTGCGTATTTAGAGCAGTCCGCCTTTAAGTACGTTTCCCTTTTAAGGTCGTATAGCTATAGTACTAGCGTGTTATAAAATGCTTTTCGGATAAACTTAAACGCGGCCTAGTGCTTATTAGTTTATAAGAACGTCGCGTTCTTTTTATAGAGGCCGTTTAAGCACCGCGAGGCCTCGGCGTAAAGCGGGATAAAGGCATAGTAGTAATTTACAAACCTAAGGAAGCTCCGAACGCCCTTTATATTCCTTAGCGCCTATTACGTCTAGATAGCTTAGATCTTCTTTAAGTCGCACTAAACCTTACCCTTAGCCTATATAATAAAACCTAAGTACTTTACTTCTTTCGTTATAAAGTCGTATTTCTATAGGTTTAGTATAAGGCCTGCCTCTTATAACTTTCTAAGCACCTTCGCTACCTTCTCTTAGTAGTCGCGGAGCGACCCCGATAAGTAGATTAAAATATCGTCTATATACGCTATAACGAACTTATAGAAGTAGTCCTTTAGCACTTAGTTAATATAGCGCTAGAAGGTGGCCGGCGTTCTTATAAGGCTAAATAGGCATACCTACTATTTAAATAGTCCGAACCTCGTCTAAAAGGCCGTCTTAAACTCGTGGCCCTTTGCGATTTTAATCTTATAAAACGCTATAACGACGTTAAGTTTCGTAAACTAACGTGCCTTCGCTAGTATCTTAAGCGTTTCTATAATTAATAGTAGCGTATACCGGTCCCTCTTTATAATTATATTTAAGGCCTAGTAGTTATAGTAAAAGCGTAGTCGGCTATCGGCCTTCCTTATAAATAATACTAGTGCCGCGGCTAATAAACTACTTAAGCGGATAAGGTTTGCTTTTAGTAGCTCGTTTAAGGTCTTTTAAAAGACGAGGAGTTCTTCCTTCGATATATCGTAAAAGGGCCCTTATAGTAGTAGCGGTTCCTTGCTATCCTTATCTAAGGTAAGATAGATCTCGTAGTCTACGCCCGGTCGGAACGGGGGTTACTTAAGTGCCTTTATAAGTGCGAAAAGGTCTAGATAAGCTTATAGTGCCTAAGCCGGGATATAGTCCGCTAGGTTAACCGGCGTCTTTAGCTAAAGGGCTCTCTTTATATCCTTTATCATAACCGCCCTTACGTTAAGCGCTCGTCGTCGCCCTTAGCTATCCTTTTAAGCCCTTTCCCGTCGGCACTCCGCCGCGAAGATAGAGGCGCTTACTAGCTTTGCCTCTTAGATATTCGCGATCTTCGCGGCTTCCTTTAATCCTTAAAGGCCGATCTAAATCCCCGCTTTTCTATGCTAGATCCGATCCCCCCCGGCGTCGTAGACTACCTCGTTCTTCTTTATCTATAGTCTCCTTAAGAATATATCGTAGCTTAACTCCGGTACTATATAGGCGAATATCTATTTTAAGTGCTTATTAATCTCTATCTCGAACGCTACGATCCCCTTTATCTAAAGCATTAGTGCGTCCTTTAAGAAAGGCTATAGTAGCCTCCTTATCTTATCCGCAAAGGGTATCCGTAGCCTTATTGCTACCCCCTTACTTACTGCGGCATAGTAGTTATAGCCTATATCTATAAGTACGTTAAGCCCCTTCTTCTTATTAATACTAACCTTAAGTAGTACTAAGTCTAGCGTAAGGTGCTTCCTTATTAACTTTTAGGCCGCCTGCTATTTCTCCTTCTCCTTTAGCGCCCGACTTTACGCTAAGGTTCCTCTTTTCTTAAATCGGAATCTACTTCGGTTACCTCTCCGGTTATAGTCGCGGCTACTTATAAGGTTCCTTCTTTCTTCTTTTTATAAAAGCGGGCGATATGCCCCGTTATCCTATAAGCGAAATACCTTTATATATTAAGCCGGCTTTATCCTCCTCCCGGCTAGGTTATAGCGTTAATTCTACTTATTAAAGTATCGCCCTTTAAGTCTTTTCGGTCTTAAGTCCCCCCCCCCGTTGCCTTCTTCCGGCCTTAAAATAGCTACTTAGTTTACTAAACCCTTTCTAGCTTTACCGCGATTTACGCTACCCGATTAGTATACGCTAAGAAGCTTAAGGTTAAGAGGTCGACTATTATAAGCGCCTCCTTAAGGCGAAGGCTTAAGGCGCCCTCTAAGAACACGATCTATATATCGTATAGCTATAACCCCCCTCCCGCCTCGAAGAGTCTCTGCTTAAACTTAAGGAGGAACGCCGTAAACGTTTAGTTCTCTCCTTATTTAATCGTGCGGATAGCCGCCGCCGCCCGCAATTAAATATCGACGTTAAGGTAGATCGAATCGAGGTACTTAAGGAACTCCTGCTAGTCGTAGCCTCGGTCCGCGCCGGTGCCGTAGTAAGTCGCTATAGTCTGCTATAGCCCTATATTTAAGCAGTTATAAATTAAGTAGAAAACCTCCTTTAAGCTTAAGAAGAAGTCTTAGTCGATCTTATACTTTTCTCGTATATATCGTGCTTAAGGCGTAAAGTAGCGCCGCTAGCTATCGAATTTCCTTAGCGCTAGGAGTAGCTTCCGCTAGTCCTTCTTTTTTATTGCTTCCTTCTCCGTTGCGGGTATTGCGGCCCCCGCTATTATATTATAAGGTAGTATTAGACTACCGATTAGTAGGCCGGCCCCTCCTTATATATATATTCTTACTATCTCCTTTAGCTTTTATATTAAGGCCCCGAACTAGCTTATTAGCTATTAGATCTACTGCTAGCTTGCTTAAACCTAGTAGCTTGTTTTAACGGCCCTTGCTTATAGTAAGAGGATCGCTTATTTAACCCTTATTTAGATATCGGCCTCTCTTAGCCCTCCCTCCTAAGCCTTATAAGCACGGCCCCCTTATACCGGGTAAGCTTCTTACTTATACTATATCGTAGTTAGCGAGTCTCTTCTTAGGTCGTATAACCTCGTTTAAAAGGAGCTTTAAATATATTAAGGGCCTATATACACTTAGCTTAGTAGCATATAGCCGAATAATTGTTTATCTAAAGCTAAAGAGGGAAAAGGGAAATCTCTATCTAGGCTACGTGGCTTCGTACTTTATAGGGGTCGCTTAGGTAGCCCGTACTCGGGTTAAGTTCGGGTTAAACTCGGGCTAAGTTTAGGTAAAGTCCTATACGACTTCGGCTATACGTTAGCCCGACTTTAGGTCGTTCGCTATAGTATAACTATAGCTCTT
The DNA here is from genome assembly GCA_027405785.1 of Ophiocordyceps robertsii. Lineage (NCBI taxonomy): Eukaryota > Fungi > Ascomycota > Sordariomycetes > Hypocreales > Ophiocordycipitaceae > Ophiocordyceps > Ophiocordyceps robertsii. The sequence goes on from JAPEBW010000119.1 coordinate 10,642, forward strand.
CTTATAGCATAGCCCGTAATACTTATAATGCTATATTAGTTATAAATAAACTAATTAAGTAAAATAGCTACTAATAGTATAACTAGTTTATAATAGCTTAGTTATAGAGATAACGAAGCTTTTAATAGCCTATACTAACTATAGATACGACTTAAAAGCATTTAAAATTACTTTATAAGAACTATAAGCGGAACGAGTAATACTATAAGTAGACTAACTACGAAAATTGCATAAAGAAATACGAGAAGAACTATAATTTATTAAAGAATAAATAACTATTTATTATAATAAGAAGAGATTAAAGGGACTAATCCTTTAAGAGGGAGATATAGTTTACCTACTTTATTAATATATTAAAACGAAACGACTAAGTAATAAACTAGATTTTAAGAAACTTAGACTATTTAAAGTTAAGAGGGTTATTTTAAAAGTTAACTATAAACTTTCGCTACTATTAATAATGTAGATATATCCGATATTTTATATCTTATTACTAAAACTAGCACTATAGAATGCTAAACTATAAGAGAAAATTAAGATCGACGACGATTAAGAATACGAAGCCGAATAAATACTAAACGTAAGAAAATAAGGTTAATAACGAAAATACCTTATTAAATAAAAAGGATACGGACTAGAAGAAAATACCTAGGAACTACTTAAGCACTTAACTTACTACGGTTCTTTACTTTGCTAATTCTACTAGTAAAATTTACTTAAAGCATTATAAAATCGGACAATAAACTAACGGCATTCTAATTAATTATATTAAGACTACTTATTAACTAAACGTTAATTACCGTATTAGATTCTTAACGCTTAGCCTTATTAAGATTATTTAAAGAATTAAGACTACGACGAATTATCTTACTACCCTTTATCTTTAGCTAACGCTTTTAACGATAAAGCCGCGCTAAACGAGCTAAAGCCTCGTTTAAATTAGCCTAAGCTTTTAATATTTACTCTTTAGTCTTTTCTTCTTCTTTATCTAACTAATCGGATTTTATATTTATCCGGGATACTAGAAAATATATTAGCTAAGAATAACGAGACGAATAAAAACCACGCATACGAACTAATCGCTATACTTAACGTATTATAAGCACAACCCCGCTGCACGCACTTAGCGCACTTAAAGGACCTCTTTATTATTTTATAACGAAGCCCGCGTAGGGAATAGAAGGAATATAGCATAACGTCGATACCGAAGCGATTAATTAACTCGAATAAACGAATACGTTAAAAGGTCTTATAAGAACGATCTTTTAATATATAACTAGATATACTATTAGAAACGTATCTTAAAAAAATAAGGAAGAACGGGGGATATACTTACGCATAACGCGATAAAGGTATATTTATATATAGCGGCTAAGGCAGTAATAGTAGGTCTTACGGATAAGACTAAAAGAAGGGGAGATATTATATTACGGCTACGACTAGCAGGTCGTATATAGGCAGGCTATAGTTATGTAACTAGGCGGCTTAAGACAATTATTAAATAATAGACTAATTAGGCTTAGCTTACTTAAAGCGTACGTAAGCTAAGTAAGCCTTATATAGATAGATTACTACTTAAGAGCATAGCTTACTTATAAGCTATAGTAAGCTATAAAGGGGATTATAGCTAGGACCGTAATTTAAGGATAGTCTTTATAAGTATATATAGCCACCTACTTTTACTTCTTTAAATAAATAGCTCTTTAGCTTTTAACATACTTTAATTAATACCGATCTTTATTACGATTTTATCTTTAATCTTAATTACCTTAATTACTTAGTTATAGTTTATAGTCTATAACCTTTAACTTATTATTAACGTAACTTACCTATTTACTTAAATAACGCCTTAGTATACTTACTAATATAAACCACGATAGGTTTATCCCTTAAGAATAACTACTTTAAACGCCTTACCGCGCCTAACTATCACACCTTAGCCTTTTCGTTACTTATAGCGTCTTATAAAGCGGAAGGGAAAAAAGAGTTATATTTAAGGCCGCCTAGCTTAGGCGACTAAGGCTTACGCTACTCGTCTTTATCTTTAGTCTTTTCCTTATTATTATCTTTATCCTCCCCCTTCTCCTCCTTCCCCTCCTTTTTAAGGGCGGCAGCGGCGGCTTTTAAAGCGCGGAGACGGCCCTCTAGCCCGGATATCTAAGCGGCGGCGGCGGCGAAGGGGTTAAAAGGGGCGGCGGCGGCGGCGGGCACGATAAGGCCGGCGGCGGCGCGACTATAAGTAGTATAGACGGCCGGGATAAGGGCAGCGGGGACGGATAAAGGCACTGCTAATAGCGCTACGAAGGCGGTGTTCTTAACTAAGGATAGTTAGCGCTAGTCGCTATAGTAAGCGTAGTAAGGAGGGAGGAAGAAAAGAAAAGGGGGACTTACTTAAGTATATAGCCTATCCGCTTAAGTAAGCGTAGGTAATAGTAAGCGGCGGCGGCGGCTTTTAATTATGCCTTAACCGCTTTACTATTAAGGTTAGCCTTTTAAGCTATCTTAGCGGTAATAAGGACGGCTAGAGCCGCCTTATAAGCGCGGCCGGTATAGGCGTAAGCGAAGTAGCTATTACTAAAGCAACCCGCTTACTTATAGTAAGCGTAGCCGCTTAATAAGTAGCGTATATAAGACTTATTATAAGTAGCGCTAAGTAATACTTACCGCTTATGCTAGGTTATAGGTTAATATAAGAATAGCGTACTTAAGGAAGTAGACTTATAGCGCTTAACTTAGTAGTCTTAAGGGTAGTAAGGGGGCTATTAAAAGGTAGAGTTATAGGGGCCGGCGATAGCGTAGTTACTTATAAGGGTATTATAAGTATAAGCATAGCTAGGGAGGCGGTGGCGATATAGGCGGCGGTGGCGGTATAGGTGCGGCGCCTAGGCTTAATATCGTTAAGGAGCTCCGAAGTAAGTATTAATAACGTAAACGATATATTATTTCTACGAGGGTTAGCTTAAGGGCATTTACTCCGTATACTAAAAGGCGATATTTATAGTATTATTATTGCTATTACTATTGCTGCCGCTACTACTACTGCTACTACTATTACTACTACTATAGTTATTACTAGTCTAAAAAGAAGAGGAAGGAAAGGAGGGTTAAAGGCAGAGGGATAGGGTATTTATACCTTTTAGTCCTCGACTTAAGGCGCGGAATACCTAGGCCGCTTAATACGCCGCCGGGCTATTTAAAGCAGATAAGGTGCCCGCTTAATAAGTAGACAGGCCTCTTAATAGGTGGCCGCCCGATTAAGAGCGGCCGGCGGCGGTAAGTAAGGCTATTAAACCCGCTATTATGCGGCCTTACTTACTATAACGCGGGTTTAGCGCCTGCCGGGCCGCGGACTAAGCAGCGCTTTATAATAGCTAGTGGCCCCTTATAATACCTCCGAACTATATAGCGCGGCATAGGGAGCGGAGGCATTATGTTAGAGTCTTTAACTTATAGGGTTATAAGGACTTAGGCTATAGCTTAAGCCTTATTATATAAGGATAGCCGGGTCTGTATATATAGCTACGGACCCGCCGTATATAGGCAGGCTCTTTATAGCTTATTTTTATAATACTACGGACGGCACCTATATACTAGCCTTTACTTACTCCGTAATAGATAATATATATAAGACTAACCGCTTTAAGCTTTTCTTTTTTTAGGTTATTAAAGTTATTAATTAAAAGTTTCTAGCTAACTTCCCTTTTAGGCTTATTAATATAAAGAAAAAAAGGGATATTAGTAGCTCGAATCGTCCTTTAACGCCTTTTATATATAAGTAAGGGCATTAAAGCTCTTTATAGTTATAATAAATAAGGCTGCTGCCCTTAAAAACGCCTTTCTTTATATTTTCTCTTTTATATAATAATAACTCTATATATATTATATTAATAGCAATATTCAGGCCCGAATTTAGTAACGCTAAAAAGACCTAGCAAATCCTAATAGTCTTAAAAACTCAATTAAAAGAAAAGTCCTTCTTAAGGTTAAAACTATCCTTACTTATAAGGCCACTAAATAGGAAGCCGCCGCTACTACTACCGTCACTATATTTAGTCTAGATAATAAGAAAGTTAAATTTAGCTATAAGGGAATACTTTTAGCTTAAAAGCGCGTTATTTACTTAAAGATAAAAGCGGATTTTTATAAAGCATAGTAGTAGCTTAATTAGCAATTCGGTTAATAATCCTAAGACTATATCGTAACTTATATCCTAAACAAATATATACTATAGTAGGAGTAGTAAGCGGGCTGCTTTATTAGCCGCTATTATAACTTCGGCTAGCGGGTTAATAGCCCGGTTAAGACCGCTTATAAAGACGTAAAGTTTTATTTACTTATAGGCACCTTTAACATCTTATATCTTTACGATACCTTTATTTAAATAATTAAGAATAAAGAGATATTTAATATATAAATAGTTACTTAATAAGATATTTAATAAAGGCGGGGGTTCTTTAAGTAATTATCTTAGCTTAAGGACTTTAATATAAAGGTTACTTATTAAGCTATTAATCTTCTTACTATATAGTATCGACTTACTATTACTGCAATACTTTTATTAACCTAAAAGCCTTAGCTATTACGGCTTTATAATAAGCGCTTTACATTAGCTTAGCCTACTCTATATATATACGATCTTTTAACGCCTTTAAGCTAAGCTAATACCTTAAAAGCGTAATATTCTTATATAATAGTAGCTTAAAAAGCTATTAGTAAAGAACCCCCCTTTTTTATATATTTTACTACTAATAATAACTCTTAAGACCTTAAAGAGCTATTACTTTAAATCCGCGATCTTAATATTATTATAGTTATATATAGCCAGCCTTATAATACTAAGCTACCTATACTTAAGTCCCTTAAACACTAAGACGTATTAATAAGGTTATAATAGCTTACTATGCCGCTATAAAAGCTACTTAATTTAAGTTAAGCTAGCTTAAGGCGGCTTAATATAAGCGTTTAAAGATATCTCTCTTATAATAAGATCGATAAACTTAGCTATAACTTAAGGTGTCTTATAGCATTATAAGAAAGATTAATATAGGGGAAGGGAATTAAGAAGAGGACGCGGTAAAGGCGGTAAAGGCAGTAAGGGCGCTTATAGCACCGGCGGCGGAGATATAGCCTTAAGCGGCGATATGGCCCTAGGCGGCGATATGGCCCTAGGCGGCGATGTGGCCTTAGGCGGCGATATAGCCATATCGCCGCCGCCGGTATAGCGTTAAGGGCGAGAGAGACACCTATGCCTACCTACCGGCGGCGGCGATATAGCAGCATTGAGGGAATTAGGCGGCGTTAAGGGAATTAGGCAGCGTTAAGGGAATTAAGGGCGCGTAGCTATATCGCCGCCACTAGTATAGCGTTAAGGGCATTAAAGGCGCGCCTACGTTTTTGCCCGCGGTACCGGCCTGGATTAATTAACGGGCCGCGCTATACGCGCATCTCGCGAGAGCTTTAAAGATGCGTTTTTTAAGCGAATTAAGCTATAGCCGAGAGCGCTACGTGTAAGCTGCGTGTGTGGGCTGTATATATAGGCGCGGGCATTTAGAAAGTACGGGTACTTACTAAGCGCGGGCACTATAAGTAGGTGGGGCGGGCTGGTATTAGTACGTATTTTAAAAATAGGGCGTGTATATAAATAGTAACACTCTTAACTATTAAGCTATATTATCTCTCCTTATAACTACTAATATTTACTTTAATAGTTATAATTAGTAACTAGCGGTATTTACTTTACTAATTACTTTTTTATATTTAGTAGTATTTATTTTACTAGATATTAGTACTTTTAGTACTTAGGATTACTAATAAAATAAGGTTTCTGTTATAACTAGCTAATAACAATTTAAATTTTTTACTTAAGTAAAAAATTATCTCCTTTCCTAAGCAGGCGGCAGTGTTAATAATAAGAAACGGCTATTATACCCCGCACGATTCCTTTAACCGCTGCCCTAAAGCCTATATATCCGGTTTTAAAAGGTGGGGCTTATAGCCGTACTATAAATCGGCAAGGAGACGCGCGTCTTCCCTTAACAGAGACTAGCGCGAGACCGTTGCCGTGGTAACCAACGAGGGGCCCATGATCCCGCAACAAGGCAAACAAAACAAGCATTGTCTAGACGCAGCCCCCTAGCACAACGAGTGTTGCTTAAGTGCAGGATGAAGCCACTCGACCAGACGATAATTAAGGACTGGCTGCGAGATATCGAGCCGTCGCCGAAGGGCCTAAGCGATCTTTTGGCCACTGCCGACGCGCTCTACAAGATTAGTCGGCACATAGATGACGCTTTGGGCCATGGCCAAGGCCTGGAGGACCTGGAGGCGACCCCGCGACAGCTTCGACGTTATCGAGCCACGCCCGACTCTCATTCTCTCGCTTCGGCATCATCAAAGCCGAAGTCCAACGATGGCTTCTCGGCTACCATCAACGCCCCATCTACCACGCCACTTTCTACCTTGGTGGATGCTCTCGGCACAAGGGACGCCTACTTCCCGCCGCTCGACGACACGGCATCACCAAGAACGCCCTCGCCGCCGAAGCGCTCGATATGGTCGCGACAGAACTCCTCGCCGTCCAAGCGTGCCAAGTCGACCACCAGTCTAGGGCGTCTGCAACGACCGGTGCGGTTCAAGAGAGTGCAGCAAAGCGAGCTGCCTGACGATGCACGGCAGTTATACCAGCAGCTCTTTGCCGTGGCCAATAAGGAGGGGATTCTGCCTCGCGTCTTAAAGAGCTCCGATGGCTTTGCAGAAACACCAACTCGCCCGTTTATGTGGGAGTTGGAACAAACGGACGACTTGCAGGTTGCACAGGATGTCCACCGTAACATTAAGCAGCTCGTCGCCGATTCTATTGACTGCGCCAACGAACACCGTTCCGAGGCGGCCTGGAACGCCATGGTTCACTTTCCGGCCCTTCGTTTCTTCCTCTCCGAGTTCCCCTCGGTCGACGTTGAACTCATCACATCTGCGCAAATTGCGAAACCATTTCGGCCTCTCTGGAGGGACACTAGGGCCGACGACGATGCCTCGTCACTGTCGACTGTTTCTAGCGCAAGCAGTGTCACCAGCGGGGGCACGCGGGGTGGCGCGGCGTCCTTATCGTTGCATAAAATGGTCGATTTTGCCCTCGTTCTTCTCCCCGATCCGCCACTGGCAGCTGCTATCAACGACTTTCTCGCATTACAGCCGGTCGAGTGCGACACAGTTAACCAGACAACCTATCATCTACTTTGTCTTCGGCTGGCGCTCATCTTCATCGAGACTAAGACTTCTTTCGGCAATAGTGAGGCTGCCAAGCTGCAGTTGGGCGTTTGGATAGCTGGCTATCACGAACGTCTCCGCAACATCCTCGAGCAGCGTCCCGTCCGACTTGGCAGGGAGCCCATTATGACTTTGCCCGTTGTCCAGTGGTACGATGGGACGTGGATCGTATCGTTTGCCGTCGACACCGAGCATGGCATTGTATGTCGATTTCCCCCTTTTCACTCTGGACATCTCTCGCTAAATTCTCGCCCACTTAGGATGTGCTTGACGTTGACTTACAGATGGGAGGGTGTAACTCTTTGCTTGGCGCATACCAGCTACGCAAGGTCGTAGCGTGTCTGGCAGTTTGGATCGAGAGCCAGTTTAAGCCATGGGTTACATCTCTTCTAAGCCGGACATAGGGGGGACATGAGCTACTCGACTCTGTGCCTGGCAAACGGCAGTCTGCTCATAGGCAGCTGCTTGGCAGTCAACTGGAACAACCTAGAGCGTTTGACGCTGCTGGTCCGGGCCGGCTCGGATATCAACGCGCGCAATGCCTCGAGAAGGACGCCGGTGCACTGACCGGCCGACAAAGGGGCTGTGGAAGCCGTCTAGTGGTTACCGGGTTCTAGAAGAGGACGGGACAGCCACGACGGCTCTGGGTTACGCCGAGTCAATGTTACAGGAGGCAAGCTGTGTGAGCGGTGATAAAAAGGAGTCCGTGGTGCGCGCTACGTTTAATCGCCATGCACACAGTAGAATGACGTGATGTCTAACATAACGTAGTGATGCTAGCTAGTCTCTCCTTTATCCTCGGAAACCGAAGAAACCTTGGCGGAGGAGTTGAATAATCTCGTTAGTCTTCCGAGGTCGACCAGACCACTGGCAAGATTGCCGTTGACCCCCCGAGGCATCGATTTGCATTTACTGATATGCAGTTGTGTCTAAGGCGTGATAAGCCGCTATAGAGACCGGTGGTGACACTGGAGACGTCACTCGTGCAATGTTTTAGATCGTGTGTAAGTCTTGATGAGCTGCCTATCGCAGAAATAGTGATGCCTCTTAGACTTGGAGGGGTATAATGGTGTCGAGATAGGCACTATGTCGTCGGGCATGATGGCAACCGCGCTTGAAACTGTACTGGGCGCGGTGAGCCTCGTTGGTGGCCATGGTGCTCTGGATGATGTCGTGGGCCGTTTGGGCCTCGCTCGCCACCTTCCAACGGTCAAGTTCAGACACTCCCACAAGCCTATCCGACTTTTCAAGCACCACGTCTATCAGCCACCGCGGTTGAGGCATACGATGTTTTGTGGAAAAAGTCGCTGGCTAGGATCCCTCCGGTGTTTGGAAACGCCACGATGAACCTAATTGGCTTCTCGAACTGGTCTAAGGCAAAGCTGTTTGAGGTGGACTTTTCCCTTGAAGTCACGAAACAGGGCACTGATACCTCGTTCAACAGGCCGGGGCGGCCGTGTCATGTACAAATCTGTAGCCGGGGCGATCTTCTGGCCAGCTTTGCGTTTAATCTCGGGAAAGACTCCGTGGGAAATTACCGACTCGCGGGTGTTAGCGATGCGGCACACTGGGCCAGCATTAAAAAGGCTCTATAATGTCGCTGGCCTTCATTGCCTCCATCGCCGTCCTCTTGCTACGCGGTAATATCAATGTCGACCCGGCTCATCTTGGCAGCATCGCACCGGGCACAACCAACACCACGAAAGGGGCTGGGGCCATGTTCGAGTAGCAGAGCACAGCGGGGACAGTGAGGTTCATTGGGGATTTAGACCGGGGGAACCTGCTGATAGCGGAGGAGCCCCATCCTGGCATTTAACTATACACTTTGTTCTCATCTTGAGAGCCTTGGTTCTTCATAGGGCTGGAAACTAGGCACTCACATAGTGAGAGGACCCCCAATTGAGTGCACAGTGACAAGAGTGGCCCTATAACCACGGCTATATCCACGTCGAAGAGCTCACATTATAGAGCAAGAACACTCAAAGCTCTCTTGCGTTGGACATGTCTTCAAGTTTCATTTTTTTAATAAGCAAACCGGTATCACTGGAGTATTCAAGTTATTTTCCCCGGATTGTCAATTCATTCTCGAGGTCTAGAAATGCTGTCATAATCGTTCTCCCACGAGCTGTAGAAGGGGGCATGAACTCGTATTTTTGCCCGCACATGCCTGCTGGTAGCTCGCGCCTCGGCCGCTCACATTTCTGCGGCAGAGCTCACCCCTTAAACCTCTGTCATGATGCAAAGTGTGTCCAAGAAATGCCTTTGTGGACGTGTGGTTTCGTGAGCGGCCGCATACATGTGTCGGGGCTCGCCTGGAACAGGCCGCAGCAAAAGATCCCTTGACGACTCATATACTGCGCACCATGGCTGCGTGCTGCCGAACTAACCAGTGACACGCAGCCGTCCTCGCGGGAGCAGGCAGAGCCGATGGTGTCCTTTTGATACGATGCAGACGTCAGTTATTAAGGAATGGCCGTTGCAAGCTGTTTCTTACTACTTCTCTGGTATATCTAGGCAGCACCTGAAAAAGTGACACCCAATCTTGCAAATGTAGAATGCCATACATGCCTCACTTGGTCAGCTGCGTCGTCCTCCCAGGTAGACGGATCTACCGACACAAGCATGCTAAGCCAGCCGAGTACTTGGAGACTCTAAAAGCTTCCGCCCTTCAAGTCTGGTGGAAGGAGTTGGGTGAAATCATCGCCGCCTCGGATCTCACGTTGCTCGCTTCTGGAATATTTACAACTTGTCCCATCGATACGCGTGACGTTAGGAGCTTTGAAAAAGGTATTGGAATTCGCTAGGTCACGGTCAAGGCCTCCAGTTTCTCATGGCGGCATAATCGACTCTCGTATACATCTGGTCCGGCTGTTGTTCCCCTGACAGCTGCGGTCTGGGCCAGAAGTCTCGCCGTAGGTCTTGGCGTGGCCCGTATTGGTGGTGATTGTTAGGCGGCCCTTGAAACTGGCGCGGCAGCCCGGGCCTGTATTTGCCAAGTGTTTCATACACATTGCTATCTGGCCGTCTCCACTGTGGGTGCAGGGGCCTAGACGGGACATGACTACCAATGCTCTCGTAGTCGTTGCCTGACAGCGGGTGACGCTGCTGCCATTGTCGACGCTGCCTTAATCTCGTGGGATCGACGCTCGCATACCCCTTGCCGGACGGCGGGTACCGTTGCCGCTGCTCGGGGCGTTTAGGCCATCTGTTCAGCTGCCCATAATCAACCGATTCGTAGTGGTTGATCGTCGGTGGACTCGGCCGCATTGGCCGGTCGTAGATGGGCTGGCCCCTGGGCCCCTGTGGCCAGCGTCCTGGGCTTGGACCACGCTGCCCTGGCGGCGGCGGCGGCGGCGGCTCAGTTGGCGGAGGATAGCGAGGCAAGCCTCTCGAGTGGAAGGCGGGTGGCACTGGATCTCGAGGCCCAGGCCCTGGTACACGGTCCGGGCCTGGGCGACGCCCCGTCACAGGAGGCCCGTTTCTTCCGTTGGACAGTTTTCTCCCTCCGTCGTTTCCGCCCTCTAACCCAGGTCTGAACTGGGGCGAGCGGTCAGGCGCCGACGCGGAGCTTGATCCTAGTCCCGAGTCGCTTTCGCGGGCCCCCTTCCTGTAGGGCAACGGAGGGCCCCGGGCTGGTCTCTTGTCCGGTAACCGAGGTCCCTGATCCGGACTCTTGCCGCGCCATGGAGTTCCCTGAGCAGGGCCTCGAATGGTATCGGCCGGCCTTGCATATACGCTCGACAACCCGACACTGGGAGGAGGTGGCCCACGACGAGGTTGTCGGGCTGACGACATGTACGCGAATTCGTCATTGGCGGGAACGCCATACCCAGACGTGTCCTTGCTGCCAGACGACTTCCTGAACGGATTCAACCTGGAAGGCCTCACGTTCCATGTGCGGGGGTTCCACGACAAGGAGGCGGCATGGCAGGTGCTGGGCCATAGAAACAGGAAGACGGCCAACACAACGACCCAGGGCGCCGATGACTGACGCATGGTGGGGGAAGAAGAAAAGGAAAGAATAATTGGGATGAAAGAGTGACTGTGAAGAGACTTTTACTTTGTGGCACAAGAGTTTATCAAGCGGGTGGTTGCACATTAAGTATACAATGCTCAGCGAATCATCTTAATTGCGGTTCAACAAAGGGTGGGCTACAGTCAAAGATGGGATGAAAAGACCACTCTCGAAAAGTCTAATACACTTCAGATGAGCGTCGTGGACCCTTGACATCTCCCCCGAGCAATTACCCGGCACGCATGTTGTAGGGAAATCCTACATTCGCGTCTAGAACTCCGGCAAATGATATCGTCGACGTTGATTCGTTGCCCTGACCAGAACCAGACCCTTGTCCCGGTGTAGGCTGTTATGGCTCCGGGTCCCCTAATTACCCGGCATTACCAACCACCGCATTTCCGACAAGACGCGGGTCTTGACTCGCTCGCGGCGTTAGGGCACCTCGATCTCGTCTGGTGCTTAATGTTTCTAAAGTGACAAACCATATGGGTTCTGCCCCGCCGTTGAGAAAAACGGTTCTCAGGTTGCAAGGACAGCGAGCAGACACAATTAAATCGACTGCTACGTAGGTCGAGCGAGTTCAAATTTACCCGAGTCCCCGGCATCAAGACAATCGTGGGAGAGTCCGATCATGAGCTGCAGGTACGGTCATGGCATGATGTCGCCGTCGGATTGAAGTCTAAACTTTAAACCCACTATGTGCTAGTAATATAGGTACCGAGATATCGTCCAATATTCCTCTGCTGGTGGGTCTCTTTAAATAGCAATTTGAAGCTCCGGGCACAGTTCTGCGCCTACCAAGGACGAGCTGCCGCATAGCCGAGTCAGTTTCTGCACGTCTGGGTATAAGTGTGACTAATTACGCGAGATAAAAGTCTTGTTGTCCGGAAAATGCTCAAGGAATGGACCTGCATAGGCTTCGCTGGGATACGGTCGAGGCTCGAAAACGCATGGGACAGAACGGGGCCGGCAAGATGATGGATGAATGGTCCAAGACCCTGTCTCCATTGCAATTTCGTCGCACATCTTGTGAGAGACTGGAGAAGGCTATAGCTCGCTGCTATAGCTCAGCAAGGGGGGAGGGGGTCGACAGCAGATCTCTATCCATCAACATCTTCTTCTTCACGGAGGACGGTAAGAATGTTCGCTTCTCTTGCTTCACCTGCATGAACCTCTGCTGCTTGATCAACCCTTTCCTGCGTGCCTGGCTTAACCGCGGTCAAGAATGTTTATCCTCGCCGCGTCTCTGTTGCTCGCCTCACGCGTTTGCGGCGAGGCCAGTGTGCAGGGACCAAACAAGAAATGGATGGAAAGTCACATGCAGGAGCTACAAAAAAGCATCAACATTGACTGGAGCAATCCTCCAACGGGGCACGTCTACCAGATCGAGGAGTCCAGCTGTGCCGCTTGGTGGCTACCGACCTGTACCACAACCAAGTTCGAGATGAGGCACAAGTTGACCAACCGCGCCGACAAGGACGGCAAGCAGGAAGCCCCAAAGTACAGGATTTACCCCGTTATCGCTCCCCAGAAGAGGCCTGAAAACAACTTTGGCAGTACTCCAATCACCATCAACGTGGAAAAGGCAATGACGCGCATTGACATGACGTCCAAGGGCTGGAACGCCGGGGCGCAGCTCAGCCTGCCGTTTGGGAACAGCGGAGGGAGCGTTTCTCTCTCGGCGTCATATCATGAGGAACAAACAGCCGGGACAACCAAGACGACGTCGGAAGGGGCTCGCTGGGACTGCCCGCCCGGCCATCGCTGCGAGATCCAGTCCTGGACCCTTCACCTCGAGGTTGGCGGCTTTTGCGATCGGATCCCGGCAATCAAGAACTGCGTGGAGGAAATGGACCCTTGCTCCTACCAGGAGGACCTGGGGTGCGACCAGTACAGGGCCTTTAGTGGAAAGGAGTGTCCCAGTTCAGGGGGCTATCGCCAGGAGAAGTGTACCGTGCGGACGCCGCTGATCAACCAAGATGGGACGCCAGTCACGGAAAACGTCTATATAATGACGGAGCTGACCGTCGCGCCGGCCCCCAAGGTCGTCAGCGTCCTGGAAGACTGGCTGAAGCTGGACAATGGCAAGTTCTTCAACCCCGTCACGCAGAGGTTCAAGGATTCCAGCGACGGAAAGGAATACGCCAGCCAGGATGAGCCGCGGCCCGACATACCCGAGGGTACCAAAGTTATGCGTGTTGAGGGATCCCGACTGCTGCTCGACAATGGCCGCTGGTTCGATGGAGACACGGGCAAGACGCCGCAACCACAAATACCCCGAGTCGTTGGCTTCAGGGAGGGCGGCTGGCTCGAGCTCAGCAATGACGAGTTCTACAAGCCCGAAACTGATGAGTTCTGGGACGAAAAGACCAGGTCTCCGCACCACAGTACCACCTTGCTCCCGCCGAGCATACTAATAGGTACAGTCGTCGATGGGGTTTCCAACGGCTGGGTCAAGGTCAAGGGCGGCGGCTGGATCAACCCCGACTTTGGTCGTACCCTGCCCAAAAACACAACCACCTTGGAGCTGCAACGGCTCGGGATATCTGTACATGGTCATGAGATAAACGGCTCTGACCGCGAGGGCAACGGCAATGTGGATGCGAATCAGGGCGGCGAGCAATGCAAGGGCGAGGACTGCCGTGAAGATGACAGCCACGACGGCCATTTCCCTTCCCGTCCAGACAGGGGCGGATACTTTGGCTACGACACTGAAGGTGACGAGGCGCATCAAGCCGACCGCTACCCATCCTATGATGGGCATTCCCCTCCTCCCGAGGATGGCGGCGCCAACACAGGCTTTATTCATGAAGACACCGATGACGGTCACACATATCGTGTTGATGACCCCCCCTCTGGGCCCGACGATGAACGTCGCCCGGGTCTCGACGTCGCAGATGGCGGCGACAGCACCTACGGCAGTTTTGATGGGAACTATCGGCAGGCCAGAGGTGCAGATGCTGCCGAGGATGATTTCTACAACGCAGAATACGAGGAGCCCTACTATGCCAGGGACGAAGACGACCATGAGAGCCCCTACAATATCCCTGATTGGGGTTCCTATGACAACGACGCAGACCCAGCAGGCCGAAGCAGGCGTGACGCGCATGATCCCGAAGACGAATCGGACCCTAGCTTTGTCGACCCGGAACCCGAACAGGACATTTACTTGAATGAGGACGGCTGGGACTCGGGATATGGCCAGAAGGGGCCGGTCATGGACTATGTCAGCACATACGATGGAGACTCTAGCTACGACTCCATGGACGGGGACTTTAGCTACGACCCCATGTCGACAGACCAGGGATATAGGAGGACTTATTATGAGGACAACCGGCGACCTAGCTTTGGCGCACCCATCAGGGGAGGCGACGATATGCAGGTCGTTGGGGGCTACAGCAGCGAGGACATGACTCCAAACTACGGCAACGACGACTGGTTTGGGGATTACGGTGTGTAATCATCGATTGTTATTCGACTTGGAGTTATTTCCAGGCCGTATGCCTACCCATCAGTGCAGCGCCGACCTCGGATTTTCTCTGTTATACCTTTGCCTAAGCTACTCGTGATGCTTTTTCTTGTCACAACAGGCGGTCCACCTCCCTCCTGGAAGCCCGTATCCTGCGAGCCTCTGTCTGCTGATCCAGGGTCTAGGGGTACAAGTACGTGACAACCCGCAGCTGCAACGCACAACTCTCGTAAAAGTGATAACCCTAAGAAGCTTGGTGCCCCTGAGCATGGCTTGTTAGCCCATCTTCTGTGGCTGATGGAAGCCAGACGCTTACTCACAAGGTGCTCTTGAGCGCCGTCTCGTAGTTTTCCATGTATGGAATCATCATCTCGGCGTTTCGTCACGTCGAGAAGAAACACCGCAGACGCCGCAGAACCTCGGCGTCGTTGCTGCAAAAGGGACATTGGAGAAATGTAAACCTTGGGCGATACAAGGTCAAACGACGAAATGACCGTCTCCATGTTCCACTTGAGAGAGGCCTCGTGCAGTTAGTCGAGTACTAGTTCGACCCCGAGGTAATTGTACTGCTCCGCTAGAAGACTCTTGACTGCTCCAGCTACGACGTCGAGGTTGGAGACCCCATTCCCAGCTAAAGTCGATGGGGGTTCCGTCTGGCGTCTGGGGACTGCGCTATTACATGTGGCCAAGGGCGTCTGGCGACGGGCCAAGCTCCAGGACCACGTGCAAGGCGTAGAAGAGAAGATCCTGGCACTGCTCTGACATTTCATATCCGGCATACTTTAGCAACTCAGCCAGGTGGCTTCCGGTCCGATCCCACCAGAACTGATGGTCTTTGGTGTGGAAGCAGATGATGGACTCTACCACGTCCACGGGCCGTTTCGTCTTCTCCGCCTCGTTCGAAGTGGCTCCGGGCATGTTTGCGTTTGGGTCCTGTCTCGTTGTCTCATCTAGACGTAAATATAAAGGTGGCGATCCGCTCACAGGCTCCGCGCAAGAGTTGGAGGGACTGAGCAAACTTCATGAGACGAGAATGACCATGGTCTGTAAGGGGCACTGCTTACGGATGATGGCCATTGACGACGCTCCTTCCTACTCGATTCCTATTCTTATGCTGTTGGCCGCCAGACACATAACAAAAGGCCGCGAGGAACCCGTGATGCATTAAGCGCGTCAACCCGCCAATCATCCTCCGTGAGATGTGCCTGGATACAACCTCATGTCGCCTCATTACATGTAGGACCGGCCGAGCACCTCAACTTATGTCAAGGCCCCCGAGACACACTTAGAGCTGCAGCAGCAACGTCATAACGTCTTATATTGTTACCAACAGGTGGATTTCGGGGTCTGTGTGGGAAGGCTCTCACTCACAGCTTATTGGAGAGACGGTGCTATCTTTCCGCAATCCCATAAGCCCCCCATACAGTAGCAATGATTCCTCTTTTTTCATCCTTGTCAGAAATGACTCGCGACAATGTCCCCGCCCGCTCTCACCGCAAACTCGACAGTCTCAACCGCGTTCAGCCCGCTCGCGAAATACGTCCTCTTCTTTCCCTGTAAAGAGTTGAACTTGCTGTACAGACCCGCCTTTAACTCCAAGGAATCGAAATGCGGAAAGTATTCCTGCTTGGCAAATCCAAGCACGTCATCGTCCGTCACAGGCACCGCAGTCGCCTTGGGCACTCTCGGATCCTTGTTGAGCTTACTCAACACGGCCTTTAACTTGCCATACGCATTTGCATTCGTCGACGACGGGCTGCCGTACGCTCCCCAGCTCCACACCGTGGCGACAGAGGAATTAGGTTGCAAGTGCAGAAACGCGACAGGTTCGTCATCGGCAGGAGGAGGAAGCGCCGGGTTGTCGGCGAGGCTCGCAGCTTCCTGGAGGATATCGTGGGGGGAGGCCACAAGGCGGACGGCGGAGGAGTAGTAGTTTATCACGCCGACCTTTGAGAAGATCTTTGATTCTTCAGGAGAGAGGGTGAGACCTGCGGCCTTGAGGGCGGTGAGGGTGGGCGGGAAGGCGAGGATTATGCTTGAGCAGTATTGGGATTCGGTGCGGACGGGCGGGAGGCCAGGTTTTGAATGTTCATCGCCCTTTCGGCGGTAGGTAATTTTCGGCTGCAAACCGGTGCGGTCTGAACGTGTTAAGCATGTCCCTGGGGCTGGACGAGGGGAGAGGGGGGCTGTTACCGATCGAAGTTATCGTGGTCCCGAGACGGATTGGGCCCTTGATCGACGACTTGGCAAAGTTGGCAAAGACTTTGTGGAAATCTGGGGCTGTGAGCCGGGAGACAGCAAGGATTTCTACACGTATCTGACATACCAATAAGGGAAACGCCCTGGCGGCCAGCGAAATAAGCCAGGACGTCAGGGGTAAAGTACTGAAGCATGTAGAGCTAATAAAAGTTTAGCAGGTGTCGTTTGGCTGATGCAATGTGCTTACTATAGGCGTTTCTCTCGGATCACCGTATCCAAACGGTACCATGCCGTTGACAAACAAAACGGGAAGGGCTTTGAAATTGTTCGTTCTGAGCCATTCGGCTGTTGTCACCGTCAACTCTTCGGGAACTCCAATCTAGGTAAAGGGTGAGCTGAAAGTCGACAAGACATCGGAGTGTAAATAGATATACCTTGTAACCGATACCGCTATAGTTGGCAAAGACCGCCTGCCGGAGTTTCACATATCGTGCAAATTCGGCCTGCACTAGCTCGACGAATGCAGCAGATGGAGTCACTTGCTGAAAGGCGACTCCAGTCGTGTAGTTGTACCTCCAGACGGCGCCGGGTCTAAAAGGAACAGCTGCAACTCCAGAAGCGTCGATGATTTTCAACGTCTCCCTGTAGGTCGCGTTGGAGAAGAGGAGAGCCCCGAGAGGATGAAACGAGCCGTCCCTGTGGAGTCCGCGTTAGAACAGGGAGTCCCTTGACGGGTAGGTCAGCGATCTCTTACCCTGGGTACACAGCTTGGCATTTCCCTCCGACGCTGGCTTGCTTCTCGAAGACGACGACCTTGTGGCCCTTGGCCTCGAGCTTGTTTGCTGCTACCAAGCCCGCGGGTCCGGCTCCAATGATGCACACGGGGAGTGTTTGGGGCGCTGCATTGGCGATGGAACCAGCGAAAGCACCAACCGAGACGAGATGCTGCCACTTCATGGTCACACGGCTTAACGCTCCAAGTTGGGCAATGGGTAAAAATGAGGATGAGAGAACCGCCTCGTTAGCCGCATCACACCCATCCGATTTATATAGTACGATTCACCCTCGACAGCCTGGCACATGGCTCCCAATGCTTCGATGGCGATTCAGGTTTTGGCCCCATAACGCCAGTTTGATTGTATGTGTGTTCGGTGTTGGATGGCAAAGCAGCCCATGTACGGTCAGCTTGTCAGCATCCGTCCAACACCTCTGCTGAGCCCCCAAGATATGACTGCCGTCTAGTGGGTGTCTTCAGCCCTGTCGATACCAGTCATTCATCATGTCTGTGCCACATGCTGTGTAACATTGACCACGGCTCCTAACATGGCATGGCGACCCCTTTTCCTACCCTCGCAATAGAGGCGCGTGGCATGGGGACACGTGCTTGGTGGCTCTTGAAGATGCTGAAAGTGCCAGTAAGACGTGACCGACGCAGACGAAGATGTCGGATATCGGCGGTCCCATTTTGTCTCCAGGGGGGGATGCTGTTGGACGACGACACGAGGCGGGACATCAGCTTTCCAAGGCCGCAGCAAAGGATCCCAGGGCACCCCTGCCGGCCCGCATCTAGCTATCTATGTGCGCCTCGCTCTTCAGCTCGGACAGGCGGTAAAAGGCGCGAAGCCTGCTGGCATCACCCTTGGCCTCTGCGTCCAGTCAGTCTCACCTCACCCGAGGTTGACAGCTGGGTCCGCCAGGATTGATCATTCTCCGATAACAAGGCTGGAAAAGCTTGTCTCGGCTGGGGCTTCACAATAACGGCGCCTGTACGGGGTCGGGACGCCTCCTCGGCTGGTGCGACACGGGAGCCCGCTCTATTCAAGACACGGACTAGCACGCGGCTACGGTTAATAAAAGTGGTATCACGGTGCCACAGCCTATGCCGGCGGTGCCGGTCGGTTCTCATGTCACACCAACATGTACAGACAGGCCAGAGCACCATGGAAAGGGGCTAATCAGATTTCTTACGAGCTGTGCGTACATGTATCGCCACCAAGCCTTGCTTGTGGGCAAGGCAGCCATGTCCATTGCAAGCACCAGCCGACGAGAGCACTTCGAGTCACGAGCCGACGGCCTTGTCCGAGCTTTGCCACGACCATGACGACGCTTCCGGATGACCGCAGTTCGGCCACGAGCCGCTCCACGGTCCAATACCAGCAGTTCTTTCCAGGATGGGGGTATATTCTACGCAGACATCTCCGCAACGAGTGCCGCGACGTCATGACCAACTACATGAACCCGTCGTTCCCCGATCTCGGCATTAGTTACCAGGTCCTCGACTGCCTGCTCAAGCAATTCACCGAGTTTCGCAAGGCCGAGCTGTCAGCCTCGGCCGTCGTCCTCGGCGTCATCCCCAGCATCCTTCAGCTATTGAGCCCGACGCCGGCAGAGACGGCCATGCTCGCGCTCCGCCGACCCCTTTTGGCGCTGCTGCTCTCGGCCTCGACCGCCTCCTCGAGCCCGCTACGGGCGAGTCAGCACATTGGTGACGTCGACGAGCTGCAGAAGGCGCTGCCCCCGCACACGAACGCACGCGCCCCCTTTTCGAAGCTCACCGAACACCCTCACATGTCGTGGATTCCCGCCATCGTGTCCACGCTCGAGTACATGGTTGCCGGCGCCGCTGTGGGAAATACCGCATACCGTACCTATCAGCTATGCGTCTGGACCGTGTGCACCTTTGCTCCCACACAGGACTTTCTGCCGGCCGTGTGGCACTCGGGCGCCTTGGTCATCCATCTTCTCGGCTGGATGGCTACTCTGGTTAGGTTCCCCTGGCCACAAGAGATGTACGGATCCCTCCTGGCTCGATGGCTCCGGATTGAGTTGATGCCATCAGCCTGGGCAGGCAGTTTTACCCTAGAGAAGCGCAGCGGAGGGAAGCTAGAGTACACCCTCTTCGCCATCGAGTCTTTGATATACATTGCAGTTCCTATGCAAATCTTTTACGGCACTATCATACTCTCGAGCCTGGTCTTTGTCAGCGTTTTCGACGCCGTCATCCTCGCATGCTGGTATGCCCTGAGCACGATTCTTTGCCGTGCAATCCTCGCGTACGAGTTTGCTGGGATGAGGCAGGCAATGCACTCTGAAAGGCGAACGTGAGCGAATCTTTTTAAGACTAGGCTTGATGCTGGAACCTGCTGGCGGGTAAAACAGTTCCGAGTCGAAACATTTGCTCAGCTCTCCAACCCGGAATTCGATTCACGCCTCTCGTCCTCTCCCCCCCCCCCCTCCCCTGGCACTCGCAACCCTTGATCAATCTCATGGTGCTCGTGTCCGTATTACTCCGGGCTTGAAAAGTTGGCATCGTACATGCAAGGCCACCCAAGATACGCTCCTCGTCGTTAAATAAAGTAGACATCGGTTTGCCAGAGCTGCCAGGTGAAGGTATATGCACTTCTCTGCTTCGTTGCGCAGAAGGGTGCATCTGCCTCTTCCGGCCTGCCGAGAGCACCCTTGGTTACAGCTAGAGGCGACAAGTCTCAAGTCTGATCGGGCGCTTACGCATGGGGGCCGTCCGTGGTGGCTGTGTGCCCGGTCAGCCTGGAAGCTGACCACAGGACGAATCTGCTGACCCGGGACGTGGACCCCAGATACGACTGCAACATACCAGAGTCGAGTCGAGTCATGTTTCCCAACATCAATGTCAACCTTGAATGCAGATCATAGTATTTCCTCGTCCTGCCTTGCCCATTGCAACCTCGTCATCAATAATAGACCCAAGGAGGAGACAAGCACGGGCTCGGCTACCAAACGTCTTGGAGATATTCAACAACGTGACAGTGGCCTTTTGCCGAGGAGCCCCCCCAAACGCAAGAGGAACTGGTGGCCTTGGTCGACGGTACAGAAGAACAGGAGTTCTCAAGCCTCAAGTCCAATTTTGGGATCCGGCTAGGTCATCGACTCAAGGATAATGGGGAACGGCTTTCCACTTCCGAGTTGCGCGCGCAATTGGCTATCGCCCCCTGGCGTTGACGGTAAGGTCGAGATGGTGGGTGCGGAAATGGAGTGGACTAAGCATATGCAAAGGATCAAGGGACCATCTCTCGTGGGTCGAATGGCGCTCTAATACCCAGAATCGCTGTATCAATGAGGTCGCGGCTGTCTTATTCGCGCTGTCGGTACTCAAAGACAGTCTGAATGCTGGAAAGACGATGTCAAGAAAGGCTGCGACTTCCGACCAGGAGCGACGCCGGATCAACCAGGAAATTGAGGCCCACCTCGATTACCCCCTTAACTGAACGTAAGACTCTTTCTTGCCCCCGCCATAGGCTAGCAACCGAAAGACAGATCGAGCGAAGGAGCAGGAGCTTGGATGCCGCTCGCAAGTCTCTTAAAGAGCCAAGTGTCGAGTTGATGCCCCTCTACCGGATGATCCGAGGGCACTGATGACAACAGAACTGCCTCGCTGTAAACCTGCATGTCCAGATTGCCACATGTACCTAAGTGGTCATATGTAGCGGCAACTTGGAACCCCCCGATGTATTCAATCGGCTCCGATGTACCGAGTACAGAGTATGAATGCTACACTTGGTGGACCTGTGAACTGTCACATCAAACCATGCACGAGGTTTCACAATTGTTCTAGCGGCCGTTATGTACGGTTTGACGTCTGGGTATGCAGGTGAAGGAACAGGCCGATGGAATGCTGAGTTAAAACTTCGTCCTGTCATCTGGTTGCTATATCTACACAATCTTGGAATGACGGCTCGCCAGTTTGGGACCTGAACTCTCTCACACACACGCAACCCTCCAATTCTTTTCTATTTTGGCCCTAAGCTTCACCGTCTCCAGCTTGCGGAAATATAAAACCACAACGACCGCCATGGCCACGGTCAGGCGCAGTCGGTTTCTGGATCGCGTTGTCAACACCGCTGGTGGGCCGATCAAGGTCATACCCATCTCAGACATGACCGTTGATGCCTTCCAGCAGGTGAACCTCTTGCGACTCGTACATATTTCCTGGGAACAAAGAGGTTGACATGCAGGTCCGAACCTGAACTACGTTTGCCTCGTGCGTAGCCCAGGATGTCATCACATGTCGGTCGCCTATACCAGAGACCGAGGCCACATGTATAACATTGATGCCGCAAGGACAGATTTGTGTTTTGTGTCCACTTCCTCAAGGGACTCTCGCTGCTAAACCTCTTGCTATGGTCGACCTCCAAATGCACCCATCTGCTTGCTAGTTCTCGTCGACAGCTCCCTGAAAGTGCGAAAAGGTGTGCGTTGACTCGTCCGGCCACAGGACATGTAGCAAAGAGACGTCCGCATGCTTTCGTGCCTAGTGAGGCTTGGCGCCGGGACTTGGATGCTGACCCTTCTTAGCCTTTGCCTTTTTCAAGCCGTTCAGAATCTTATTGAGTCCCTCGGCCCCCTTCTCCACAACGGCTGAGCCCCATTTCTTGGCATGAATAACGGGTATCGTGAAAAAGTAAAAGATACCCAATGGAAGCTCGGCAGCAGCAAGAGGAATAGCCAGGGGGTTGGGGAGTTGTCGTGACTGCAGCTCTGTGCCCGGTTTTGTTTCCAACATCGGGTGTGCTATTGCCAGTCCCGCCGTGGCTGTCAACACGACAGTCGAGACCTTCATCGTGTCCAGGAGATGCTTAGAAGTAGACTTTCTGGAGGAAGGGGAAAACGAGCGCCGTGATGGTCAGGGTAAGGAAAGTCACGCGTAAAGTGTTACCTATTACCGACATATAGTCCCTTTTAAGCCTTTCGCCTTGATGTGCTCCTCCGCTCCGTTGTGACTCGGCCTTCGGCGCCATCTTAGATCTAATTGGCTATGTTCTACATGTCGCGCTAGGGGTGTCACGAGCCCATCTCGGGGAACTGCTTTTTCGAATCCTTTCCTGGTTTGTCGTGTCGGTCACCGAAAGACTAAGACACTGATTCGCCATTGTCTTGAATTTGTCTAGTCAACCGGAGCGTCAAATTCGTCGAGCAGCAAATGAAGAGACGACGCATCAAGGAACGAAAGGGATGAGGGGGTCTTATAACCTGAGGAATGGAAGGGGCACGTCCTACAGCAAGGAACTCGTTGCATATGTTGAAACGGTGGGACATAGGCAGTAGGGAGAAGACTCCTACTGACCACTACATTCTTCGGAAAGATGACGCGAGTCCGGGATATGCGGGCATGTGAAAGTCTTGCTGGCCGCCATGGCCACGGTTCCTCACAAGACAGTTGCGAGCCATGTTCATTCCTGGCCGGTCGCCACAAGGCACTAAATCGTGGGGATTCCTTATATATACCGCAGTCTACTATGCCTCGGGTCTGGTCGCTGAAAACGAGCATCCATGCTTTGCCTTGGGACGCAAGACAACCAAGAGGAGTAGCAGAGATGAGAGGCCTCAAGTGGATCGTCTTCTCTTTCTTGGCGTGCACGGCTCTTGCGTCGACGCTGAATTCGCTCTTGGAGTCGTACGACACACAATGGCAGTCCCATGACTTTGTACGGCCCGGGCCTGACGACTGTGGGAGCCCCTTGTCGGTCACCTTGGGCTCACGCTGATACTTTCTAGCTCGAAGCCCCTGCCCGGCGCTCAACGCCCTTGCCAACCATGGGTATCTCCCTCACAGCGGAAAGAATATTGGCGTGGCGCAAATCATCCTCGGCCTCTTTTTTGGACTCGGCGTATCCCCCGAGTTGGCCGCCATCATTATTGCCTTTGGTATCATCTCGAGTCACAATCCGCTTAGCTTCAAGCTCGACCTCGCAGATCTAGCCAATCACCACTTCGTTATTGAACACGACTGTAGCTTTTCGCGCAACGATGCTCTAATCGGCGATAACAAGAACTTTCAGATGAAACTCTGGAACGTGGCGCTCGGCGAGCTCAACAAGTCATCCATCATCAACCCAATCAGGTTTGGCCGGGCCAAGGCTGCTCGGGTCAAGGACCAGAAGAGACGGAACCCGAAAACAGTATACGGGGCCAGGGCATGGTTGAATGGCTTCAGCGAGGTCGGACTAATCATGTCCGCCTTTGGCATTGTGCCCGGCCTGGCAAGGCTAGAAGTCATCAAATGCGTTTTTGAGGAAGAGAGGCTTCCATATCACCTTGGCTGGAGGCCAAAGCCATTCTTCACCAATACGCTCACCATGCTGGGCGTCGGAGGGGCGTCGGTTCTTGGTGATGTCGGTTCCCTCGGAACAGCGGCCACGATTTTGAAGAATGAGCCACAGGTGAGTCAATAGGCCTTGAGCACCCCCTCATGTCTGGGAGCTCACAGAGTCTCGCAATAGGAACTCCTCGAAATCTTCCTGCCGCCGACGCTGGATCATCTTCCCGAGCTGCAGAAACTCATTGCGAATCTTGGTTTCGACAACGGCCCAATGAAGAGTCTCAGTAAAATGTTAAAGGGCATTTCCAAGCATAAGAAAATTCTGCGTGCCCGAAACTTTATTGGCCCATTTGAGAAGGATTAGGACCCCCATGACCTTTTAACCCAGCAAGGGGGCGGCGAGCAATGCAAAACGAGGGCCATGGTATGCTGAGCGTGTCATTTCCCGACCGTTAGGAGCTGTTACGATTTTAGCCATCTTTCCAACAGAGATATCTTGTGGCTTTGTGTTAGTACATACGACCATGCTCCTTGTCGATCCCTTCCTACGCCGCATAAGGACCGTAACGCCATCGCTTGCTATTCTCCTCGACCCACCAGCGCGTCACGAACACGGCGTCCTCGACCCATTGCGCCGCTGCGGCGCCACAGGCCTCTGCAACCTTGGCCAAGAACCCGTTCAAGTCGAAGCCCACCACGGGCTTGGCCTCGCGAGGGTCCGTAGCAAGGTCGCTGAAGCGCCACTCGACGTTGTCTACAGTCGGCATCACCAGCCGCCACGACTGTTGGCGCGTGTCGCGGACCCCCACCATGGCGCGGCCCGGGTTGATGACGGTAAAGTGCCAGTTGGCCGGGAGGTCGCCTGTTGTTGGTGATGACCTGCGTACTGGCCGCACCAGAGACTGGCCTTCGTAGTTGTGCACAAGGTCCCTTGCGGCTTGGCGAGCCAGCCCAGAAAGCGAGCCCGTCTCGAGGAGAAGGTCGAGCACCGTCGGCAGAAGCTGCTGGGACGACACGGCGTCGTTGATGGTAATGGGCGGCATCTTGGGATGGGATAGGATCAACGGCACGTGGTTGCTTCCGACATTGGGGTTATAGTTCGCAGAGGGTTTGTCGTTTTCCGGAATCGACAGGCCATGGTCTCCCAGCAGCACCACGAGCGTCTCGTCGGCTACCCCCTGGTCGTCGAGCATCCGAAGAACCTTGCCCAGCCAGCGGTCATCGTAGCCGATGGTGTTGATGTAGTGCGACAGGTCGTCCAGCCCGTTTGCCAGTTGCACATGTCTCTCATTGCCAGGCAGCGCCCAGGGATGATGGCTCGTGCTGGTCACATGGGTCAGGAACACCCTCTCATTATTCTCCTTGGCTGTGGAAAAGGCATCTCGGATATAGTCCTCGAGCGGATCCTCTTCAAAGCCGAAGTAGTTGACGTCCGGCAATGTTATGGGACCAAACTTGGCGGTGCTGCGCCTAAGATACTCCTTGTCGATGATGGCATCTTGGGGGAACCCAATCTTGCTCACAAGGGGGCCAAAGTTGTCAAAGTCGAGAGTGGCCGTCTGCATAAACGACGACTTCCACTTATACGACGTAAAGTTGCGCGAGCCAACATCGCCCAGCCCGTTGAGGGCATCGAGAATGTGAGGCAGACAGGGATTATAGATGTGGTGCTGGTACTCGACGTTGAAGTCGGCCACAAGAGGACTGATGCCGCAGAGCATACCGACAAGGCTCTTGAGCGTATATGTTGACGTCGTATAGGCGTCGTTGAAGTTGATGCCCCCCCGTGGCTTGTCCTTTGCGGTTCGCTTCTGAAAGCCGTCGTTAAAGTCACCGGTCAAGAGCTTGGCTGTCGGCGTGAGCGCCTTGAGGTGTTCCATCACCTCTCGGGGCAGCTTCCCATTCCTCCACGTCTCTCTCAAGCGTTGCACGTGGATTCCGTGCTCCTTGATGGGGAAGAGGTCCTTTCTCGTGCTTTCAAGCACAACACACATGATGTGCCGTATCGGCACGTCTCGCAACGTGTCGCGCAGTTGAGGGAGGAGCCCCTCGTCCAGGTTGGAGATCCTGAGCGGGTCCTTGGCCGCATTGTAGTGAGACTTGTTACCATACCAGTCCTCAAAGCCCGCCGGAATATAGTCCCTTGGCAGCCAGGAAAGAGGAATGGGAGTGCCAAGGGCGGTGCGGTTATCCCAGTCGTGCAACGTACCGGAACCATGCAGCGCACTCAGGCGGCGTAGAGACGAAGACTTGAACTCGACAAAGGGAAGCAGTGCCGGAGTCCACGACATGAAGGTCAGGGCACTCTCGTTTGGTCGAAGGAAGCACAGGACGGCCTGGGCCACCATTCCGCCGGCAACAGTGGTGTAGGCCAACAGCCACAAGAATGACACCCAACGCCAACCCTTGCCACAGCCACCTGCAGTGCCGTCGAGGTGGCCCACCTGAGTTGCTGGCGTCGTTTGGCCGTATTCGGGGTCTTGTTGTGGCGTCTCGGCGTATGACGAGTGCCTTGCCAAAAGCCGTGAGAGAGCACGCGAGGCAAAACTCAGGGGCCAGCTCACAATGTCGGCAGCCACGCCCCCCAGAGCGTAAAGGAAATCCTGCAAGACCCAGGCGACGAGGCATAGTGCGCCGAGCACCGGGACCAGCGTTGCCATGCCCGACAGCAGCAGAGCCCGCCCAGCAGCGTCACCAGCAACACCAACGTTGCTCCAATGGATCTCGGAGCCGGCCACGGAAAAGAAGGTAATGGTGCCGACGCCAATGATGGTTACAAAGGCGACAAGAAATGAAGCAGCCATCGACGCAATGGACCTCGGCGAGTAGACTGCCTGGCCAGGGAGGCGCCGTATGTCGAGACCGAGCCGTAACACGATCAACAAAGCAAAATCCTGAGCGAGGAATGCATACCCCCATCGCTGGAGAGTGAATGTCGCCAAGGCAGAGAGATGGCTGTAGATGTGTACAGCCTTGGCACCAAGGACCGATACGACTGCAAAGGCATAGACGAACCGGCGGTTGGCAAAGCGCGAGGCCACGGCCAACACAACCCGACGAGCGCCAAAGAGGCACGAGGCCGTAGCCTGGCCGACATAACCATGGCCCTGGCCTGGCGATGTGGGCTGGGCACGAAAGCCCATGTTAGCCGCGATGAAAGAGAGGGAGCGTCTCTCGTCCACGAGTTTACGCAATGTCGAGAATGAGCGACTGGAAGCGACGACTATTTATAGGTTTCTGCTACCCATAGTACGTGCAAGACTTCACACGAAGACGCGAAGCCTAACGAGGCAACAAGGTAGAGGGGAGCGAAGGTGCTCGTACCGAGAAGTGAAGAGAACGGATGAGGATGAGGGACCCTAACAAGCTGCCGGAGCAAGATAAAAAAAAGGCGCAGCACATGCCGCAGGCACCAGGCAAGGGGCGAGTGAAAACTTAGGAAGGGGGGGTAGCACTACAATCCACTCCAACAACTGTGGAAGCCTATAATAAGTCGAGCCTCTTTACGGGAAATTTAAAACCCACTTTCACAGGCCTCCCCGCCGCCAATATCGGCTCAATTTTCCGATATGGGTATACGGCCCCTCTTTGAATCTCAACTTGTGTCAAAGCCATCGGGGGATGACGCAGCGCGTCCAACGCTTGACGGACTTGTTATAGAGGCTCTGCAAAGGGGGCAGTCTTGGCAACGGGGAAACCCGCTAGACACAAGTTGCGACTAGAATAACACAAAATGTCGAGCTTTCTTTTAGTGCAGTCATAGCCAGAACGCCTATACTCTAAGCATCAAAAGCGCGTTTAACATTAATTGACCCTCGGCCAGCAACTGTGTACAAGCGATGAGCCGAGCCGTTCTAGTTCTACGTATGATCGGCCGGCTCGCTCCTTCCGGCGTTGGAGCCAGCAACTTATGCACTGGTTGCTGAGCTCATAGTTTTCCTTTTTGAGCTCAAATATCGATGCTGTTGAACCTCGCCCACTAGGGGACCCAGGGAAACACCTTACGGACTTAAACTTACCAAGTAGATCCCACACGACGGCCAGTTCATTTCTATGCCTCTCTTCATTGTTCGTTGTCTAGCTAAAGGTATTCTCCTCCATCTAAAATTACCCATTGCCCCCTAACCAGGCCGTTTATCCACTGCCTAGCAAATACACATTAAGCTTTTGCCTCCCTTGTCGACATTTCGGAGCACACCCCATTCAGGCAGCTGCCGAGCCCAACGTTGCTCTTAGGGTAGCATTAGCACTGCCACGCTTCGTTGCGAGGTTTGTTCTGATCTAATCGAGGCTGCGATCCCTCCCTGTGAAGACCATACCGCCATGTGCATGCAGGCAAAAGTAAAGTTCTCGATAAAAATAGCTCCAAGAGATGCTGGTACACTCGCTACTTTGTACGAATTCCGAAAAATCTGCTTCAACGTCAAAGGTTCCGCCCAAATTTCCACCGTCGCTCCCTACAGGATCTTCTTCAAAATCTTTTTGCTCGTCCTCGAAAGCTTCGCGTCGTCTAGCCCATCAAGGTCTGGGTCGTCCAAGTCCGGCTCGTCAAGCTCCGACTCGTCAAACGCGTTAAATCCATCGTCGCGAAACTGACAAATCCCTGTCGTCCACCCTGTCAAAGTCTCCACCAAGATCGTTTTGCTCTGAGGCGAGGTTTGGGCGTTATCCTTGGCGATGCTGCGTCTGGGGTGCTGGCAGATGCGTTGGGGGTCGTGACTGTGTCGGTTGTTGTCTTTGGCCTTGTGGCTGTGGCGCCTTTTTTCTTGGGGTTTAAGCTGGTGTCTTGGATTGCCTTGGTGCCTCAGATCACGCAGGACTCGGTGTTCTTCCCGCTCTCGAATTGGGCTTGCGGTACGCGGGTGCTCCAGACGTGGAGTTGGACGCAGACGGAGGCGCAACCCGGGAGAGGGCCGGCGTAGTTATAGAGCCCCTGGCCAGACAGCGCCGGCAAAGGCGGCGGCGGCGACGGTGACCGGATACTTCAATGTTGCTAAAGAAAGAAATGCCGCCTGAATTGGGGATATCCGAGGGCATTGACAAGCAAGCCACTCGAGGTAAATAATGTCCTCGTGTATATCTGTAAAGAAGGATAAGGCGGTTGATGGGATGATAGAACAGTTAACTACACCGGGTAAGAGGGTTCTTATTTAAATTTCGATGAATAGGGTGATACTAAGCTTCTATTAAATACTACACCGAGAAAGACATTTTGATGACTGCTATATCCACACCCTACAAAGACTGCCGAGTTCAACCCTTCCAGATGCAGTGGCCTTTTGGACGCCGAAGCTAATACCGGCGATAAGAGACCAGCCACGTCCCTTTCCAGATCTGCTGAGACCAGGGTGACCGACTGTGGAAGCTATCTTCTTCAAACATAGAACAAGCAGAAAGCTAAAGAGAGATCCACCGGCGACTTGAATTATCTAGGAGATGGGCAGACCGTAGTGCATATGCCAATGAAGCCCAGCTTCTAATGGCGTAGCTTTTCATCTAGACATGTCGCGACGATGGACATGACGCAAACGAGCTTTGCTTTAGCTCACTATGACTACACAGCCCCATACACCCAGTGCAGAATACCCATACGGCTTCTATTTGACGAATTGTCCGTCGACCTGTCCGTTTACAAATTGTGGTCGTTTATGTCCAAACGGCACTAATCCGGGTGCAAGCCCCTTTCGCCTCCCTAGCATGCCAGCAACCCCCGCTCGTGGTTGCGGGCCAGGTCGGCGACATAGTTCGAGGTGGCCCTCACGGCAGAGGCCAGCTCCCGCTCAAAGTCATCGCTCTGCTGCTTGGGCTTCTCCAGGCCGGCACGCTTTCTCTTGTTGCCCTGCACGTTGGCCACGTTGGAGCCCAGGGGCTGGCGGGCGAGATATTCGGATCGCTCAAAGTCAATGACCATGAGCCTGCCGCTGTCGGGATTGTACACTAGATTGCGCGGCTCGGCGTCTCGGTGGAGAACGCGGTGCCGATGCAGCGCCTTGAAGATGGTGCTGACGGCGGCTTCGACGTCCGTCTTGGCGAGCTCCTGCGGGTGGCGGTGGAGCGGTTGTCCGGCCCAGCTGAGGAACATGAAGTGCACGTAAACGCCGCAGTCGTAGTAGTAGGGCAGCACCAGGTCGATGGTGCCGAGGCATACGGGGACGTGCTTGCCCTGCATGGGGGCCAGCCGGCTGTATATCTCTAGCTCGTGGGCTAGACAGGCGTGATCGAGGCCCTCGACCCCCTTGGCGACGAGCGTATAGCCGTGCAATGATAGGCGAACCTTGAAGAGGGACCCGCGCGAGCCGGAGAGGTGGACCGGCGTACAGTCGGCGTCGCGGCCGCGGTCGGTGGCGAGTTGGTGTCGGACCAGCTGGAGGAACTCGGGTAGGCCCATGTGCGCCGGGCCGTGGTCCTGGGCGTTGGGGCACTTGCCGTCGACGGGTCCGCCCTTGACCAGGCCGAGGAGACAGGCCTGGGTGCAGAAGGGCCGGGTTTTGATGCTGGGCTTGGGCGTCTCAGCCGCCAACAGTACCACGGCCTCCTGGGCGACGGCCGAGCCATAGAGCCTCGTGCCGTCGTCGTCGTCGTTGTCGGCCACGTCTTGGGCTGGGACGCAGATGGAGTAGTAGACGGTCGAGGGGTCGTTTGCAATGTGCAAAAAGACAAAGGCCTTTCCCGTGCACACGTAGCCGTACTGAATGCCCTTGCCAATCATGTACGAGAAGAGCTGGGTGATGACGGAGGCGGCCATCCTCGTGGACGAAAAGCCATCCTGGTTGATGACGTCGCGGTCGGGCTGAATCTCCACCTCGAGGCCCGTGAGGATCTCATGAACCGACAGCTTGTGCGGTGCTTTGTACTCGACGGCGAGGCCCGGGGCCAGGCTGCCGTCCGAGGTCTTGTAGATGCAGAATTGGTCCGCGCGGTTCCCCTTGCCCCTTGCTGCGCGACGAACCCTGGGCTGTGGCCTCGGCCTTGGCGTGACGGGGCCACCGTCGAGGGACAGATTCTCGAGTGGCTCGGACAGAGACGAGTCGTCGCCGAGGTTGGTATGGCTCTCGAACTGGATGGGTCCGTTTAGGCGAAAAGGTCTGACGCAGCAGCGGATCCTTGTATGCTCTATGGATGAGCTCCCGAACCGCGTTTTCTACCACTTCACGCTCAGCGATGCGTAGACTGTTCTCACTGCTGATGGGCCCGAGAAACCTCCTGACGTATTCCAGTTGGTGCTGCGACGGGAGGGCGGCCTCGGTGACAAACGAGTCGCTGTCGGAGACGAGGGTCCATATGTGTTGCTGGCGGGCGTCAAAGTCGTCCCACGGGATGATGCGCTTCGGGTAGATGCGGCCTGTCGGGTCTGTCGTGATGCCCTGGGTCGTCTCGGACTTTTTGCTGAGGGTCTCGACCCCGAGCTGGAGGGAGTGGCAGGCCTCGAGGTATTGGTCGAGGGTCTGGGGCCGCGAGGCGGTGATGAGGTCTTCGGCCTCTTGGAGCCGGCGTCGCAGCTCCTCAATCTCAGCCATGACGAGGGTGCTTGGTGAAGAAGGCAAGAGTTTTTCGGAGGCGAGAATTTATCTATGTTGTAATTGCAAGAGAGGCGCCGTGTTATTTAGTGTTTAGTCTACAAGTTTACCCGGTAGCCCAGCAACCTAAGAGTGGGGGCATTGTCGGCACGCCGGCCCGCGCGCTAGCGTCGGCCCCCACGCGAGAGTAACTGCGATAAGTGGGGCCGTCCGCCGGGGTCTGGTCTACGCCTGCCTGCTCCTGGCCCTTGGCAACTTCCCTTAATGTCCGCCTATATATAAAATACTATAGAAAATACGGAGGTGTCTCTACTCTTATTTGGAGAGAAGAGACAAGTCGTCGCCGAGGTTAGTATGGCTCTCGAACTAGATGGGTCCGTTTAGGCCAAAAGTCTAACGCAGCAGCGGATCCTTTTATGCTTTATCGATATGCTTCCGGACCGTGTTTTCTGCCACCACGTCACGCTTAGCGTTGCGCAGACTGCATAATACCAGTCATCCCTAACGGAGGTGCCTCCACTTCTAGTTAGAGCAAGCGTCACTTGTTCAATAGGTTATGAGACCGTTTGTGCGTGTGCGCCTGTGGTGTGCGTTAGAATGGCGCGGTTCGATGTTCGAACCTTATAGAAGATAAAGTGAGAGTGAGTCTTCCCAGGCTAAAGATTGCCTAAGAAATACAACGCCACTATCTAGCTCTACCCTCCTCCTACGATACGCGTAGACCTGAGGGGAGGTGTACAACACTCGTCAACCCCGTAACGGGGCTGTGTCGCTTCGTGAAACGTTTCATGCAGGTAACCGCCCATGTTGGCCTTGGTAAACAGCAATGACGAGCAGCACCATAACTGCCATTGGCCAGACAATGCACCCGTCAGACAGGGATGGGAAGAAGAGGCAGTTGCCACGACCACCATGTGCTTGTCGGCACACTGTCTGCTGCTCGAGCTGTTGGTCGCCCATCTGCCTCCCTGTTTAGCTGGCCGGCGTCCCTTCCCACGTAGGCCATCATCCTGAAAAGTTACACCCTGGCCCTCGTTTTATTTGCCCAAATTAAACCACCTTGCCACCCAGCTCTTCGATGATGATGCGCAAATTGGGCAAATCTTCACGGTATACAGCGTTTCAATGTGGACATATCGTTACATATTAAATAGGGGATAGCTGGCAACCAATTCACATCTGTTGAATCCTTCCACCAAGAACCAATGGAGTATACACAAGACCAGGGGGCGACGTCACAAATTGTCCGAACACCGGCTCCCCGAGTCCATGCTCTTGACAGTGACCAGCTGCAGATCGTCGTCATCATTGCCTCCATACTCGACAGAAAACGTTTTCTCGCATCTGATCTGATTGAGGTTGACATCCGGCCGAACGTGTGACCGCTCCGCCCTCGACATGGTGCCCATTATCGAGTTCTGCCGTCTCGACGACCCGGCCACGGCCCGGCTATACGCTCCGGTGGGGGCTTCGCGATGGAGGATCTGGTGCGTCGACGAAGACAGGCGTGGAAACACTCGCACCAGTAGTAATCGAAGCGAAGGCAGACAAACGCAGATGATGCCGACGTTGATCTCAACCGTAGACCAGAGAATAACGTCGTAAAAGTCCCATGTCGGGTTCGTGGAACGGGCAGAAAAGTCGAGCGCCCGCAGCCGGAGGATGCTAACAATGGTGACGCTGTTTCATCAAGTCAGCCCAATGAAACTAGGCAACAAACAACGGGCCGCCGAGTTGAAACCAGGCCAAGGTAGACGGCAACAGAGGGATTCAGACTTACAAGGTGCCAACACAAAACATAAGGCCAACCCCTACCTTCCTCCTCCAATTAAGATTTAGATTCCTAAGCTCCCATATAGGAATGGTAAGCATCCAGATATCGAGAGCGATACCTATCGCCGCGTGAGACCAGACCATGGCGGGAATATTGATACAGCGGCCCTCATGCTCCCCGTCCCACTTAAGCCAGGCATAATTAATAGGCCAGCACTGGAGTATTGAGACGAGGAAAAAGGCAGCGCCAAAGAGGGCCACAAAGACCACAGTACCGAGTAGGAGGCGACGAACGCGTATAGTAGGGAAGATGCGAAGGTAGAAGAAGAGTAAAGCGAGCTTAATGATGGCAATATCGACAAAGTAGACTGTCTCCATAATGCCAAAGTAGCGCACAAAGGTGGTAATGTTATCGGACGATAGGGTCCAGGTGTCTCGGCCCAAGCCGTTGGGCGCAAGGATTTGAACGTTGAAGATGGCGCTTGGCAAACTGCTCACCATGGCCGCTACCGTGATCCAGTCGTCGATTTCGAGGTTGAGTCTGGCCCAAATCTTGTAGGCAAATCGCTGCGTCACCAACAGCGATGAGGCAACGACAAAGACGTCGCTAATAACCACGAATGCATGCGATTTATCGCGGATAGGGTCGCCACAGGTCGTCGCCGTACTGTTCTTGATGACTGCGTCAAGAAAAAGGCAACGTCAGCAGTGGATTCGTGTTGAGAGCCGTGACGAGACAAGGGGGCCAAAGGCGTAGGGTTCAGTAATGCGTGAGAGGTAAAAGCCCGGCAGAGGCAACTTACGAAGCGACTCTCTAATGGTGCAACGACTCTTGACACAAGCACTCATGGCCTGTGCAAACGGCTCGTCCAAACAGAGGCATGTCGCGTTGCGGGGAGGACACTGAGACTCGCGAATGGCAGCTTCGCGGCACAAGCCCTGGACAGTTGATTAGCGCCAATGCTCATTCTCTCCAGCAGCGTTGATCATGACAAGGCCGAGAGGTCGAGAAAGAAACTCAAAGCCAGACATGACTGGGACCTCGGGGGGGAATACCGCACATGCAGGAATTGCCGGCGGTGACTCCTGCGCAACGACAGCCGACATTTGCAAGGCCAGTAGGACTGGTGTTGCCGCCAGCCTGACAAGCCTCCAAAGTCTCATTGTCGCGGGTTTAGGGGTGCCAGGCTCCCTGGCGGTTGGGGAACGGCGAAGATAGAACGAATCGATACGCAGCGTCCCATGGGGAGACTAGAGGCTGCCCGCAAAGTAGTTTTACGGGTGAAGATCCGGGGAACGGATCGACAGCAGGGGGGGGTGCAGGCAATGATATATGTCGCGTGGCAGGCAAAAGGGGCCACATGCGCTGGCTCTGAGAGGAACCACTATTCCCAAGCGAGGAGCAGCACTATGGGGTAGACCGTTTTACTTGTGTCAGGGAGCGTTGTAGCCGGCGGTAGGCAAAGGGAAGTTCTGTGCGCCACCGCAGTGCGGCCAGCCACCAATTCTAAAACCTCGTGTAGTGCTGCTGCGGTACCGTGCGCTATATGATCAAAGTAGAGCCTGGCCGCTTGATTCCCTTCTGCTCTTGAGCCAAGTGAGTGCGAGTAATCCATTCGCTTTCCAAGGCGGGACTCTTAGTGACCGTCGTGTCTGTCTATAATAGGGGCGGTGTGTGAATGAGTCAAAACGAGGACACGAAATATGCACTGATATTAGACGGGCTTGTAAGAGACTTTAGCTTTGGCATATGTTAAAACAGCTAATATCCCAGTGCTGCCAAGCAAAGAACAGGCTTAATAAACCAGCTTGCATGCATCTAGTGCTAGAACATAGCACTCGTAGTATACAAATGAGAGTGCCTCGAAGAGAGCAGCCGGGGGGGAAAGGGGGCATGCCGAGGTTTCTTAGCTCTTAGGGTTGAGCTGTTTCGACCGAAGCTTACCACCTCATCTGTTGTAAAAATACGGGCTTATATAATAAGCGTTAAAAATATGTTTCAAGCTCTTATAACACGAAACGGCGCACGTCCTAATTCGAAATTTGCCAGTTACATTGCTGTAAGCAACTAAATGTGAGGCCTTAGCGTTTGTTTGCAGTTGCTTCTGTTTCATGGGTTTCAGTTTTCGGGAAGATAATTTCCGGTCCACCCCACGGCTGCGGAACGCGTGGGGTTCGGTGTAGGCAAGTATTAATTCAACGCAGCCGGTGTGATGAAAGTAATTTGTTTGTAGCTGTCACTAACGGTTCTTCTGGCAGTCTTATCTCGACAACCTCTATCTTTTGCACACTGCCACGCGACCATAGAACAGTTTACGATCAAAACGATATAACACAAAAGGTTAAGAACCTCCTGCATCCTAGATTTGGTCTTCTCGTCGATAATATACCGCTACGCCAGCTGGATATCCGCAGGCCCGGTGGCATTAGTAGGAAGACGCTTGCCTTTCTTGCTCGCCGCCTCATTTAGTATCGAGATGCTGCTAAAGACTAGCACTACCCTTAGAAGTTGTTGCTTACTACGGAAAACTTTAAAACGGTCTGATAGGCGTCACGTAGTGGCATGGTAGTGCAAGCTATCATCCTAGCTCCATGTTCACTTGGTAGAGTCAACTGCAAAGAACCAGCTCCGACTCAAGCTGTTAGTGAGGAGTATCTGAGGCCCGGGGACAACGTGGAGCTTTAGAGGCCACGCCCTTTTGACCTAGTGGCCGGTAGTGAGACCTTTGTCGATGACGCCTTGTTTCAGAACCCCTATGCTCTTATCAATGTTGATCCGTCGTCGAAATTGCGCCAGACGCATGCCCTCATCGAGGCAGATAAGGGCTTTGACTTGGTTTTGTACCGGGCGGCACCTATCACGTTATAGACATGCCATTTGTCATTACAAAGCAGGACGCCTCTTTTAGGAAAGATTCGCAGGTCCCTCTGGCATGGGAAGTAGAGGATGCAAGACATTGTTGACTAGATTCTCATAGCCGTTGAACTTATTTCAGGGCCGACCTGCGGGAAGTCAAAGACGTCTGGTGCTCCGTCTATAACTTTGATCGTCTAAACTATCGACTTGAGTGACGAGGGCCTCCCTGGCCAAGATGTGCTGCATCGCAACGGCGTATTCGGGACTGACGGTAGACGTCTAGTGATAAATATAAAGATATAGGTCTCGATGAGGACCCGGCGATACTCTCCTGCTTAACGAGGCTGGACTACATGGCACCGGAGTAGTCGCTTTTGCCGTCGAGAGGCGTGCAGAGGAAAGTGCAGGGACCGGCAAATTCGTGCCGAAGCCGGGTCGTTTCATGTCGCTTGCACGTTTGATGGGATTTGCAGACGACTTGGCATGAAAGACGTACAATGACTGTTGCGACGTCTATGATAGGCGGGGGGGAGGTTGGCGGAGATGCTGTCTTTATATGCAGTATGAATCTCACTCGGTGCGCCGAGAGCCAGACCGGGTCATGTTCCACTGGGCGGTGGTGATGTCCCAACCGGAGGGAGGTGGATGTTCAAGAAGACGTTGGGGGCCAAGTCCAGACCATCACGCTGGACGTGCTCGAAAGTACTTGGTCGGAGACCACCACATCGCGAGTACCAGTCCTGGAGATATCATGATGAGCCCATAGCTCACGTAAATAATCTGGTCTTGGAACGCAAACGCATCCCATTGAGACGTGACACAAACCGCGCCATCATCGGCGTCCGCCATTGGGTCGTGGGCCAGCACCGCCCGTCTGCCCGCCGCTGCTTTTATCTACTGACCCTTGTTGCATTCCTCGTATTGTGAAAGTGAGGTAACGTAAGGCTGCATGCAGAGGCAGCCCCAGGGGGCGCAGCAAGGCAGAAACGCACCAAATCGTCGTTGGGCAGCATCTAGGGCTCTGACCAGGACTTTCACAGCCTCTATATTACACTGTTTTTTAATGGACTCTCCAGCTCCCGCGGAGCATGCCCATTGATATAGAGATACCAATATTTGTGGACTTTCACGACTTTGATCCTTTAGTCCTCCTCTCCAGCCTTTTGTCTGCGGTTCTTTAGGCCCGTCCACGAACGGCAAACAGATCTTCTTCTTCACCCTGCGATATGTCATCCATTGGCAAGATTAATCCAGCCCTGCTATCGATGCCCGCTGAGCTCACGGTCGCAGCTGCGAATTTCAACTTCGACTTCTCCTTAATGAAGGTCGAGGCTCCGAAGGAGTTCCATGGCGTTAGGGATGCACTGTCCAGCCTTCGCCGAAGTGAGGCGGAGACAGGGCTGCCCCATATCACGGCAAGAAAGCTTGGGGCTCTATTCGCATCTCTTGTACCTCCGATACCACACCTTCTTGAAGCGTATGGTGAACGTGTGTCCGAGATTTCGTCCACCATGAGCATCGACCACTCCCGACGCCCGAGCTTTGGCATTTTCGCTTCCCAAGCAGGCCCCGACGCAACGAATATCTGGGCGGCAGCTACGTCTGGCAAAAGTGCTTTGGCTGTTCAGCTTCTAGCCTGCATGCTGGCGAGGATCTGGAAGGAGCCCGAGGCCATCTCTCTGTGGGTCGAGCTGGTTGAGCGTCGAAGGCAAGAACTCAACAATCGGTACGAAAACAACAATGCGACAGAAGTGGCAGCCCTCATGGCTGCTCAACAAACCTTCACTCGTGAGCAATTGGCCACGTGGGATAGCAGTGCGCGGTCCTGGATCCAGACAGCCGATGCTGCCAAGCGAGTACAGCAGACACAGCTGATGCTCATAATCAACAACGTTCAACTGCCCGTGAATTCAAGCAACGACATCTACGACAGCGTCACCAAGGCGTGGCAATCGGCCATGGTGGCCATGGAGAGGTTAGTCCAGGGCATGCCTCAGCAAATCAATGACGGCGCAACGCTGTTAGCAATCTCCGCCTGGCACCTCTATCCGAACATGGAAGTGTTATCCGAAGTCGTCAAGTCAGTTGAACAGAGTGACGAATTGATGAACGGCGCTCTTCTAACCATCGCCGTGCGTGGTTCAACTGGGGGACAAGAAGGTGTATTCTGGTCTTTGCCACTTGCACGCATGCGGTATTACTCCCCTCCAGTTGTTGCCCAGCGTCGTCTCGCCTCCGATACCTCTCGAGTTTCAATGGCCGAGTTTCGTATCGTCATCCTCGGAATTGTGCTCTCCCCTTGGATGAATGTTTGCCAAGACATCGACAGGTGTTGCAGACTAGTTGTTCTCCTCTGGAATCTTGCTCGAGAAAAACCGGAAGATTTGAACTGGCTGGCCCTGCTTTCAGAAGCCGCAGAGAGCTACCTGGGTTCGACCGGCATGCTTCATCAGCAGTACTCTAAGCTTCTTGGCCTCGGCATCCGTTCGCGTGGGGGGTTTCTCAATCACCCTGATGATCCACTGGAAAGATTTTTTGGCTTGGAACCCTTTCAGGCACTTCTCTGCCTTATACCAGATAAAGCCTTTGAAAGAAAAATATCATTCCTCCGAGGAATTGCCACTGCTTTCCGCGCAGATCCGGACAATGTCATTATCAGGTACCGCCCACTGCAAAGTTGGTATGAGCAAGAAAACGACGATTTGCAGGAGATAACATCGGGCGTTCTGTCACACGACGAGGGTTTCTTTCAATCACTGCTAAATGCTTTTACTACAATAGCCAGTTCAGAGGATGATGGGGGTGGATTTCCTGCAATTCCCCATCCCAACCCAGTGCAAGCAGACATGCTGGCGAGCCCTCCTCCCCTACTCGAGCAAGTCGACACTACTGTCTACGAATATGCATCAGCCTTACCTTTCAAAAGAACTGGACAGAAAAGAGCAAGCGGCGGAAGAAGGCAAACTGCCCAAGGTCATCGCCGTTGGATACTTGGCCGCCAGCGAGAGCTGCCTACTAGCTGCAACGGGGGTTCCTGTGGGTGCATCGACCCAACAGGCCCGGCATGCATCTGCAAAGACA
The DNA here is from genome assembly GCA_027405785.1 of Ophiocordyceps robertsii. Classification (NCBI taxonomy): domain Eukaryota; kingdom Fungi; phylum Ascomycota; class Sordariomycetes; order Hypocreales; family Ophiocordycipitaceae; genus Ophiocordyceps; species Ophiocordyceps robertsii. Next base: position 49,894 of record JAPEBW010000119.1, read on the forward strand.
CAGGTGCTCAGTGCAGCGAGGCTTGCCACCCTAGTGGCATTCAGTGCGACCACCACCGAGATCAGTTCCCAACCGACTACTCACCTACTTGCTTATGCCGCGGACGGTGTGCTGCGTGCTACAATCACACGAGAAAGATGAGAGTAGAGCAGCAAGGAGAAGAATTTGCTTTGATCAAACCATGGGAAGTTCGCGCGGTTGACCGATGGCATTTCATCTTGACGAAGAACGAGGAGCACGATAGAGTGTATGAATTCGTCCTTGGGGACAAGGATTCATGTGGCATCTACAAGAGTGATGATTGCCGGTTGGATCGTTATTGCACGAACGAAGAGGGAAGTCTCGCTCGAGTTGAAGAGATCGAGGAAGTTTTGAACTCTGAAGTCATGGACCCGAACAACCTACGCAAGCATCTACAAAGCTGGTACGACGGAAGCCCGCAAAAGGAATCACTCTCAGCCCTAGCCTTTGCGCAGTCACTGTACCAAGACCTGGACGGAGCGACAGTCAGTCTCGAGGTCTTGAAGATCCCTCTCTACGAAGCAAAATGGAACCCAATCGCACTCAAAGACAGGGATCGCGAGGAATATAGGCTGGCGTCATGCTTTGCGTGTATTGCTATGCTGGAGTCGGGGGAGTTTGACATTGCCCTGTCTTCCCTTCGAGGAGTAATTGCGATGTCCAGCTATAACTCAATCTTTGTGGCTTCAGCCCTGCTTGCTGATCCAGCAGCCGACACCCCCAAATGGCCCATCAGACGAGTCTTCGGAAACCTGGGACGCTCCGAGATGGCATTTCTGGTCCCTCCCGCAAACCCCAAATTGAAAGATTACGACCCTAGCACCTGGCATATGATCAACCATTCGCCATTCGACGGCCAGCTTCAAGGCTTCTTCAAAAGCACGTCTCTGCATCTCGGCTTGACCGATTTTGAGCTGCACGTTGACGTTGGCGCACGGGGGCTTCGTGATAAGCAGGTGGTCTTACTCGAGTCCCTGATATCTCTGAACGACCGAGGTGTCCACCTCGGAGATCTCGACATTATGGCTATCCTCACAAGTGGCAATCTAGAAGTAAAGCGTCATTGTGAACATAATCAGGAGCAAGGGACTCTCCTGCAAAATCGCAACAAGCTCGAAATGCTTCAAGGTGGGTTTAGTGGGCGAATCACGAGCCTCGATTGCTGGGATGAGTTCTTTGACCCCCCAACTATGTCAACTGGGATACTCCGCGCAACGGGTAACTGGCAGGCAAGACTAGCAGCAGCGGCAGCTAGTTTACAGATGGGAAAAAGGACTCTGGTTCTTCCCGAGAAGCCCTGTCTTTCATGTATCGAAAGTCGTGACGATATTAAGGAGTTTGACATACTAATCGCATGAGGATAGGGTAGCAATAATTCATGAATTTTAAAAGAATTGTTACAAGGCCATTGAAAACTGTTATACTGGCAGGATTTCTGGATAGTTATATTACTAGTAATTATAGCAAGAACAAGGTGCCAATTGAAAATCAACCACAGCTACATGTCGTCTAAGATGTTATTATTGCCCATCAAGTTTGGTGATCCCTTGAGGTTGCCTGTAATCCGGCCCTTGGTTGCTGTCTTCTTCAGGTACTCTGTCACCTTAACTACGCCCGTAATTCCCTCTATAGACATTGCGTTTAAAGCTAGACCAGTAATGTGAGGGGCCGCCATCGACGTCCCGGTATCATTCAGGGTATCGTTGTTGCTCTGGATCCCGGCAGAAATGGTATCGGTTCCGGGCCCGAGGATATCCACGACTGCTCCGTAGTTAGAGTAGTCGGCTTGCCTCCAGGCCTGGTCAATAGCCCCTACGGTGATGGCGCTCGGTGCTGACGCTGGAGAGACGTCGCTGGCATTGACGCCGCTGTTGCCAGACGAAACAATGGTAATGACGCCGGATTTGGCGTCCGATTCTACAGCCAGGTTAAAGACGCTTGAGTATGGGCCCTCTAAGGACATATTGATAACGGCCGACCTAGTCCGGTTCTTAGAGATAATATCGTTGACGGCCCAGTTAAGCCGCTTAGCACAGACGACGTGTTGCCACCGTCGCCCCGAAAGACCTTGACGCCAAGAAGTCTGGCCTTGTTGGACACTCCAAATGTCTTGCCACCGATGGTGCCTGCAACGTGCGTGCCGTGTCCTGAGCGGTCAATCATGTCGCCGTCACTGAATGCTGTAAAGACTGCCTCGGCACGGCCCTCGAACTCGCTGTGGGTGACCAGGATGCCGCTATCGAGGACGTAGGCAAAAGTCCCCTGGCCGGCTTTTTTATTATAGACGTAGTCGTTTGACAAAGTTTGTTGTCGATGAGAGATAGCGCAGAGACCCCAGGTCGAGTTGCGGTGAGTAGCATATCTTCTAGTCCGTACGTGTAGCGCCTTTGCCTTTTTGCTACAGGCTGCACTCGCCGGCGGGGGGATGTCTCGAATGAAGTCTAGTTTCCACTCTGAGTCTTGTTCAGCGGCAACCTTGGGGCCCGCGTCAGTCCCTTCTTAGTGTCTATGTTCAAAGCCAAGAGGCCCTTGCCTCACTGACCTCGGGATTGTTGCGGATTTCTGCAATAGTCGCTTCGTCGAAGTGGCCAGCATAGCCACAAAAGTTATATTGGCCCGAGTAAACGTTTTCGACTCCCGGATAATCGCTCAGACCGCGCTTAGAGACGCTGCCGACCCTGCTAAGATGACTGTTGAGATCGTTTACCTTTAAGCCAGGTTTGAGAGCAACAAGATGTTTGCTATAAGCCGATGTCTCACTCCGCAGGTCTGGTGTAGGAACTGCTAGAGCAAATGGGCCCAACGCCGCAGCTAAAAGAATCGAATACACAGAGGTCGACATGTTGAGGACACGCCACGTCGACACTTGGTGGGCAAACGGAGCCCGGTTCTGCAGAGCACAATGACGAAGCAGACACTCTGACTGCAGCGAACCGAGGACACGAATACCCTAAGAAAGACGGAGGAATACGAGGTAATACTGCCGCTATACATGGACCACGTCTGAACATGAAGCAAGCAAGGCCATTTATGCTGTCTTCAATCGAGGCTCTTGTCGGCAGGTGTTAAAAAACTCCCGATCCCATTGCCGCCGCCTCATATAGAAGCATATACTGTCTTGACCAAAAAGGAAGTTACATGTTAAATTGCGTTGGACAAGCACAGTAAACCGGCACGTCAAGTTCAGAGCTTCCATGTTCAGAGAGCACGACAGCTGTCATGCGACCGAGGCCCATGCAGAGGCGGCCGATGTCGCAAGCAGAAAAAGGAAGGCCGACAAGGTCAAGCCGCCTTGGCGTCATGCCGGGCGTGCAGGTAGCCCATGCTAGATAAGAGCCTGGTTGCAACGTGCGACCACGACGTATCAGTTCGTCCTGTCTAGACCGCCCCTTGGTCACCAATGCGACCTGCCCTTTTGGCTCGACCTTGCTGGCTCTCGGATTGGCGTTCATCTTGCCGCCATCCCGGCGATATGTCGAGCTGCTGACTTGTAGCCGCGAGCATTCGGGCAGCTACCAGCCGTGGTCGTAGTCATTTAAAACGTGGACCTGGCCGGGATACTGTGCTCTTCGTGAACTTGGTCGTCTACTTCAGTCCGACCCTCTGGAAGCTGCCATTGTTATCTAGCCTCAACCAGCCAGGATGAAGCTCCTCAACAACATCATCTTGGCAGCCCTGCTGGTCGGCCCAGCGCTCAGTCACAACACCAAGCTCGACCCTAAACTACTAGCCAAGGACATTGGCAGACGAGAGTTTGTTGCCCCCGTACACCGGCCCTCTCATCGTGCTCACTCTAGTCTACCCACAGAATTGAAAAACATATCCAGCGGCTCAACACCATCGCAAAGACCAACGATGGGAACCGCGCCTTTGGCACCGCCGGGTACAAGGCATCCATGGACCACGTCCTGCGCGTGGTCCGCCAGTGCGGGAGCGCCATGGACGTCTCGGTGCAGCCTTTTACGCATACCTTTACGAACTCTACCTTTTTCCTCACCGGCCCCGATGGGAAAGCGGTCCCCGTCCTCGCCAAGCTGTTTAACCGCGACGAGCCGCTCCCCGGCCAGCTATCCGCACCTCTTGTCGGCGTCCCCGTCGACGATGAGCGCGGCTCGGCCTGCTTTCAGGACCAATGGGACAGAGTCAATGCCTCGGCAAAGATTGCCTTGATTCAGCGCGGCGGCTGTCGACTTTCCGACAAGATCAACTTGGCAAAGCAGAACGGGGCCGTTGCTGTTATTATATACAACCAGACTCCCGGAGAGGCCGGGCCCACCCCGGGGTCAGACGACGTGGGCAAGCGGATTCCGTCGGGCTTCATCACCCTGGGCGTTGGGCTCGAGGTTGGTCAAGTATGGAGCGAGCGTTTGTCGAGCGGCCACGAGCTTGAAGTCGCACTTGGCGTCCGCCAGGCCAAGGAACAGAGGACGACGTGGAACATTGTCGCCGAATCGGCCATTGGCGACAAGGATAATGTCGTCATGCTAGGCGCCCACTTGGACAGCGTCGGCTCCGGTCCCGGCATCAACGACAATGGCAGTGGTTCGGCTGGCCTGCTCGCCATCATGTCGGCGCTCTGCCGGTACAAGGGTTATAACAACAAAGTCCGGTTTGCATGGTGGGGGGCAGAAGAGTGTGTTGTCCCTGCTCCTGACTGGCCTACAATGTGGAAATTGACTCGCTGCTACCAGGTTGGGCCTAATCGGATCGAACTTCTACGTCTCAAAGCTCAGCAAGGCGGAAGCAGACAGAATTCGCTTCTATTTTAACTATGACATGATTGGCAGCCTGCGTCCAAACTGGACTGTCTATGCCAATACCGACGCCGACAAATTCGGGGCCGAACGATTGTTTACCTTTCTTACAGACTCGAATATTACGGCCTCGTATCGGTAAGACTGCTCCCCTCGGCCTTATTCTATGATATAACAGTCACTGATTCAACAGATAGTAAGTTTGGAAGTAGCTCGGACTATGTAGGCTTTCGAAAGCTCGGGATCCCAAGCAGTGGCGTTTTTACAGGTGCTGGCGAGCCTGCCGATACCTGCTACCACCAGGCGTGCGACGACAGGCATAATATTAACATTGACGCGGCGGTACTTGCTACTAAGGCGGCTGCTTCTTCCCTTAGCGAGCTCGCCTTAAGTCTAGAGGGCTTGCCAGCTCGTAAAAAAGCGAAGGATATTACCGGTGCGAGTCAGGAAAGCCAGGGCCAAACGTAGATATGCAAACACAGGTTATGCTCCCTAGGTTGTTCGTAATACAGCAAGTTAAATCGGGTCTTAATCAGCTACCTTCTTAACATTAGCTGCAAAGAGAGTCGTTTGAGGCTAAAGAGACAGTGCGCCTCTGTGGCCGCATCAAATCTAGACGTCGAGCCATTCCGCAACCGCTCTCGGCTGCTATTCTTTACCCTACCTAGATGGATAGATGGCTAGTTCACGGGGCCGGGACTCCCGCTCCCACACATCTACTCATGGGCCATAGCTGGCACACGTAGACCGATATTGCAGGATGCCCGCCTAGGCTTTTAGTGGTGCTCGCGTGCAGCGCTTATATGCTAGGAGCCATAGGCCGAGGGAGAACGTTTAAGCTAAGTTACTAGTCGAGGTACATTAAAGAGCTGGAAAGCCTTAGTGACGAGCTTTAGGAGCGTGGGAGGCTACACTAAATGCCGACGCTGTGCCACTGTGAGCCGCCTACATTCGCGAGCAAACTTTTAGGTTTGTTCCTTGGTTGTTTTTTTCTCATAGTAAGTGCGTTCGAATTTTCTTCTTTGCTACCTCGGCGTAGATACATCAAACACACAATTATTCCGCCCAGTGGCTGAATAAGGTTAGTTAGTGCCTAGAGCTAGTAAAGTAAAGCTACCTTAAGCCACATATGTTGGCATTATGTGGCATTAGACGGGCTAGTTGCTCCGCCCCGAGACGAAAGCTGGGGATCCTACGTGTTTAAATCATGCACCCTAGAAACCCCTATGTGTGCGCCTCCTTAGAAGCTGCCCAGGTCGGCGACCAAGCTTCAAGACAGCAATAAGGCGAAGTCTAGGTGTAATTACCTAACTTATTAGTTAAAAGCAGGCGCGGCAGACCAACATATTTATCGACGGATATACCGCCCTATCATCCGCTTTATGATGCCTATGCCCTGCGAGTCAGCTGAGTTTAGAGGCAAGGATAACGAGTATGTGTAATGTGTAAGAACCAAAGGAGCTAACGTGTCCCACTGCGTCGTACAACGCACTAGGTCATACACCTTTACCTATAATCATCTGCTTAAATGCCCTATACAGACTAGGCTCAGTTCCTAAGAGCCCCCGCAGCTGTACAGGAATACGTGCGCTTAGTGCTCATTGCTCGTAAACAAGGGCGTAATTGCCAGGGTTTCCATGTCTATATAGATTCAGGAAGATGCTTGTATTTACGAAAGAGCAGTCTGACGCGTTCCCCTATCCCTTGTACCTGCGGGGTTTAGCGGCACCAGTCGGTTAATTGAAGTGCCGCGGATTCATTATCAATCTATACAAGTAGCGGCGGCTAACTGCCTCTTGGCCCTATCTGCGGTACGACACCCCAGGGCAAACGGACATCTGACGGTTGGCTTGAGGAGCTAATTCAACCAAATACCAACAGAGTGTCAAATGGGGAGCTGCAATTGACAATTCAACTCAAAGAGCCTTCAAGGGGTTATATGTATCCTATGGCCCTGACACCTGGGCGGAAGGACCCAGCGGCCCCAGCCACTGCTGATGTGAGAATTAGCCCACAATCCCGGCCATGGTCGCGTGACTGGAGAACTTCCTGCAAAGGCAACCTGCGCTCCAAAAAGTCATGCAATGTATTCATCACGCGGCGTACATGGCCGGGATAGTAGACGGAAATAAAAATCTAGCAAATATCGCCGACGGATATTTGCTAGTAGTAGTAGTAGTAGTAGTAGGTGCACTAAGGCACTCAGTGGATTATCAACAGACTCCACTCGAGTTGCCAATAGATGGAGTGGAGTGGATTTCAATGCTGCCGCGGCCGGTTACGACCCCATGGGGTCAGTGTCCATGTTCTAGACACGGACACAATGGTCAGGGTTTCCGAAGGTCGGTCCATAGGGCCATGCCGGGCGATGCTTGTCTTTGGAAGGGACACTCGACACCGTCCCTCATATTGGCGGAGTTTGGCGGTGCCGGGGTGTGTGCATCGAAGCGATCGCATGAATCTACCGTACAAACTCGAAAGATGGCCACTGCTGGCGTGAGGGATTAACCTATGACCCAGGTCCAAAGTGGCGTGATAGTGGAACTTCTTGCATTAGTATCCCATCTTGCGACATATAGTTGATGGAAATAAATACGAGGCCCCTCTGAAAACCAATAGGCTTATTGTTACACGAAACGAGCTCCCTCATGGTATAAATAGGCAGCTCGATTCTATTGTAATGAACTAGAAAGCAAGGAGCATCTAGTCCTTTATGCCATACATTACTACAAGCATTACCCTCATCCTACAACAAAAGTAACGGTTACACACTCAACTTAATTCTCCACTGAAACCAAGGAAAAACCCATTGGCGCTTTGGACGGTTGGCACATCGATAGTTTCCATACGGACCCTAGCCAATCTACCCTGCCGCATACCAGGTTGGTACTGCCCTAGTGGTCATCGTCCACGCTATATGTGTCGACACTATAAGCGACTTCCTAATGATCTACCCAATCTGGCGATCATCCTCTACCGACCTATATCGTCCGAAAAAAAGAACTAACATGCCTAATTTTTAGTGAATATGTGTGGTTTACGCGCCGCTATCTTGCTTGTATTCACCGCCTTAAATACAGTTCAATCTTTAAGTCAATGGGGACCGAACTGCGATCCGCTCTATGCAGGGGATGTTGCCAAGCAGAGAGCCTTCTGCTCGGGCTTAGAGGACGGTAACCGACCTAATCCTCTCATAGTCAACCTGTGCGAGTTTCCACAGACCAACCCCCCTAATAGGACGTTCGAGTGCGAATTCCAGACAGACCCTAGGTGTACTGAGGTAGTTCATTACCTCGTCGACCCTCGACCGGAGATCCCGGTCGAAACCACGTTTAGTATTATGACGTGTTCTTAATACTGGTGGTCAAAAGCCGAGAGTCATATGCTCGGCGGTATGATTGTCTCGGCGGTGGAACGAGTTCATAGGGATCGAATAGAAGTCATCTGTTAAAAGAAAATAAGAGATGCCATACACATGACGGTTAGAGAGAGTCTGTTGGCCTTGACCGCTCCAAGTCAAGGGGACGAAGGTGTGAAGGGCTGCACTAACAGGCGCCATAAAGGATTTGAGGGCCAACGCTGTTTATTGCTAAACTAAAGAGCAGAGAAAGAAACGATCACTTTGAAGAGCGATGCTGCCTCGTAAAAGGAGGGCCTAGTTAAATAACCAACCACCTGCTCCCACTAATCTACCACCTAATAGTGGATCAAGGTGGCTTACCTTTAAGGTAAAGGTGGCGAAACGCAAAAACCTCCCCAGCACACAAGGCACGCCGCCCAACATCACACAGTCAACCGCAAGTTAGGCGTACACGAGTGGAAGAGCCTGCCGAACAAATCGTCACAATGCACCGAATGCAAGTTCGCCCTTGGGCTTAAGAAGCAGTCTGGAGCGGGAGGCGGCTGGACTATGCAGCCCACCGCGAAGTGCGCGCCTCACAATCATCCCTTTACGCCAGCTATCACACACAGCGGCTTCCGTGCCGAAGTCATCAGCGAATGCCGCAAGCATATTATACACTTACACAACTGCGGCTTCCGCCCATATCTCATCGCGGCACACCTTCGTTCTCATAGAACCCGAAGAACCCTAACTCATGAAGACCAGCCCAAGACACCCGGGACACGGACCAACAAAGACCATAGCTTTTTCTTAGGGTCTCATCTCAAGATCAACAATAGCAGAAATTTTTCTGACGCCCAGCTAATACAGATAGGGAAATGGGCGTTCAAGGAGATGGAGGAGCAAGAAGTCAACTACAACGTCGGCAAGGATGGTAAGCCATCAGTCATGACTGTCCTGGCTTTTGGCGATGAAATAATCCTAGCCTCTTCTTAAAGAGGCCCCGAATTCATCCCAGAAGATGCTGAGGTAAAGCAAGACGTTTGGGCTTGTGGGCAAAGCGATCACATTGAAAAGGTCAACCCAGACGAGGGCAGCACGCAGGACCCAAACCGGAAGCCACACCACACAAAAATCAGGCAAGGTGTGGTGAGGTCATGGCACTGCATATATACTATACAAGTCGCCCCAACGCCAAAACCTTGGATAAGAACGCTAGGGTGTTGGCAATCAACCGCTTTAGAAACGAGTTGGCGTTATGTCCCCCCTGTGGGACCCCCCAAAAAGACGATAAACCCGAGGCAGGTGCAACCACGGTCCTTCGGTGGAACGAATGTTAACAAATATGCAGCGATGGGGATGCAATTTACTTCTTTCCCCCGATTACTGCATTGAGGCCGCAAGCCGGGGAGACGTCACTGTTAGTGGAATACGCCTCCGCTCAGAGTTCGTACGTGAATGGGGTAACTACATTAAATATTGGGGGCCACAGCCATGGATTGGACAGGGTACCGAGTAGGATACTTGTCCCGCAGAGCAACCAGGTAGGAAAGCATCACGGCGCACTACGTTCGAGAACTACAGCTAACCATTAGGCCAGTGTCTCCAGACGGCACCATGCCCTCGACCTTGTTGGATTTACCCCCCAACGAGAGGCAGGCATATGACACAGCACTATCTCAAAAAACCGCAGAACTATGCCGCGCGGCCTTTTCCTTGCTCGTAGTGCTGTGGAGGCGGTAGGTGTCACAGTATCAGCCACGGTCGGTCGACCGGAGGACCCGCTTCAATAGTAAGAATCCTCACCTTTAATACTATCAGATGCCATAGTAATACTAATCGTTCATAGGAGATACCAAGCCACGCGGATGTCGTTTTAGAAGCTAATCACAGCCCATTAAGATCCGCTTAGCAAATGATAGCCTGCGAAAGGACGATTTCCGTACCATATTGGAAACTCTACAGGCGAACACAAACGGTATAGATACTCAGCTCGGCTATTCTAGCCGCACTATTAATACTGACTAGTGTGTATTAGAAGAGAACACTTGCCAGGGAGCTTACGCCGCGTGGAACGAGCTTCGCAAGAACCGCACCACCAGGCTCCGTTGTGGCAAAGCGAACGATGTCAACAATGGAAAAATATGGCGGCTCGGAGGGCATTGTTCCTCTGACAAAAACATAACGAGAGATATATTGCAACTGACGTATTCTGCGGTCTCTACTTAGACAGACACTATACCACCCAGGCCGCCTTCTTCCAAGACCGACAAGTACGACCGGCGACCAAGCTTCCCCGGAAGTCTGCAGCTATAGGTCGTCCGAACTGCAATCCTGTTCTTGAGGACTGCGTCGGAATCGAAGGCATTTGCGTCGCCATCGAGATCCCGGAAATCCGGGCTGCCTGCTACAAGTCACGCCAAACGCCGCCCTTTCTTCAGCCCGATTCTCCCGGCTGTGATGCCAGCTGGGCCGGGCTAGACGAGCGATGCCCGGGGTCGGCGAAGTGGTGTAATATGAATAGCGGGAGGCTCTATGGGTCGGAGGAGACGTGTCTAGATAACAGAAGTGGACCTGCGTCGCCAACTCAACCAAGCTCACCTCCAGCGCCGCCAACTATAACTCGAGAGCCTCTGGACACAACACCAAAGGAAAATGGCCCCGTCGTCCATAATACCGGAGGTCGTGAACATGAGGACGAGATGGCACTGCAGCAGGCACTGCAGCGGCTGAAGGAAGACTCACGCAGCAGGATTGTTCTAAGTGCTAACGGCTTCTGGTTTAGCAAAACCTGTATATGACGAGATCCGCCGCAAGCGAGAAGGTATATACAACATTCCTAATATGATTAAATAGGTGTAAATGCGAGCGAGAATCCCTGTGACACGCTCCAATTGATGACTGAGCCCCAAGGTCCGCAGGAGGCCCGGCTTGGAACAAGAGGATAAGAAACAGCCGACCCCGACAACACCCACCCAGCTAGAGAGCGAGGTAATTAAGAAGGCCAAGTCCGATCCCTCGTGCTGGTCGAGCTTTCGAAACCTTTAGGGGTGCTTCATAAAGTATTATCCTGTCAATTAAAGATTTAAAAAGGGTGGAATTTAAATTGCAGATTCGATCAAATAACTTTACCTCTATTACTAGCCTGAGGAACCGGTTAAATCCCCTTCTTAGTGTGTCGTTGATAGCCTCGTCCGCCGTAAGGACTAGCCATAGGCGGTGTTGCGTGCCTACCTTCTAGCAGTAGAAGAGGCGTATGGGCGATTTCCTCCTCCCGTATGAGCATTCAATGCGAGCCTCTTTATAGTCGAACCTTTATAGTAGTTGGCGAAGTCCCTATGCCCGCTCCTTGCGGCAATCAGGTGGTAGAGGTATTGCCGTTTTTTTGTGTGCAGCTCCGATAGACACCTAAGCAAAGCCTTAAGCTTAAGGCTCTTACAGTTGCCTGGGGCCGCGGCCTCCTACCGGTCTAAGAAGTCTCGCCTGGCCGCCGGCTTGGCCTGTCTCCTAATATATATATAGGTTAGGGGCCTATCCCGGCTCTCAGCCCGGCTCTCAGCCCGGCTCTCAGCCCGGTAGCCCTCTTTTGCTAAGTTGCTAGCCCGCTTCTTGCTAATAATCCCCGCATAGCCGGGGCACTAGCGGGTGCTAACGTCCTTATCCTAAAATGCGATCTTAGAAAACATTTCCGCTGCCGCTTGCTATAAGATCGACGGGCCACCTTATGTAGCTTTGATAGCCGCCGACTAAATAGCCCCTGCTTGCCACTTTAAATAGTCACGATAGCTTCATCCCCCTTAGATTAGTATGAAGCTAACGAGCCTTATAGCCTACACTAGCAAAGTTCGGTTCCTGCCTCCAACAGCTAAAGCCGAAAGTGACTTCATGCCCGGTAATGTTTAAATGGCGGTGCAAAGTTGAACATGTTTGCCGCTGCAAATAGTTGCTAACCCTCTATCAGCATGCGTGATTGCCGATATACTTTCCCTCTTTGTCTCCGATAGTGGCTAGTCTGGAAGGCTCCAGGCCATAGGGTGTGCCGCATGTCTTCTATGGTCAGCTCTATACTTGCTCTTGGCGACGACGATGATGGAGCAATATCAGGCAGTAGAGTTGGTAAAAGACACCTGGTTGCACCACGTGATCACCACAATTTGGTAATTCGAAAGATTGCCTGGAGATCCTCTGCTTCGAAGCATGTTATCCTTTTCTCGCCGTCTCATTTACAAAGCCAGCTCGAAGTCTCCGTGTGCAAAACTCCTGTTTCTTACGCTGGTGGAGCTCTTCCCGTAGTCGATTCTTCTCCAACCTTGGCTCTCCATCAGACGCGGATGTCTGGTCTTGGGTCCCGGGCGTGAATGGTTGAAAGAAGGACGTGAGTGGGTTGAATTGACCGATGTTGCCACGGTGAAATGCACGGGCACACCATGTGGGAATTGACCGGTCCATATAGGCATGTCTTGTATTTCATGGAAACACCTAATGCGCCATAGACGTGATGTTTTGAACCTTTCGATTTCTGCAGTCCGTCTAGTCACCATGTTTATTTAGTAACACGAGAGACCAGAGGATGGAATTCCTGTTGACGCCATCTCCGCGAGACTCTGTACCCCGTCCGATGAAGTGAATTTAGGAATTGGGACTGGCTCTGTGATGATCCCAAATCTAGGCGTAAGAAACACCTGTTTCGTTTTGTTCCGTCTCTTCTGGCCATGTTTAGACAGCGTGCTATCTCATGTTCGCGTGATATTTTTCTTGCCAAGCACGACGAGTATTATAAGAGAGACCAGCGGGGTTCTGACCTCTGCCCCTAGCTTGAAAGAGTCGTCTAAGCCATTCCAACCGATATAGAATCCTTCATAAAAATGGTTCGGAAGCTCAATGTATCCAGCTATAGCTACCTCCATAGCTACCTTTAACCCCCCTTCATGCTCTTAGCCCGCAAAGCGCCAATCTGGTATATATAAATTTCCATGGAAGGCAAGACGCATGCAGCCCGTAATTAACGCAACAATGATCTTAATGACGATAGCGGGCGCTTTCATTGTATGAGAAAGTGGTAAAAAAAAGTCATAACAGCGCTCAAAATGGTTGGCCTGGGAGGTCCATGTAGGCGGCAAGAGTGAAGCACGCGAGCAGCGCATACATATAGTAAGCTGGTATAACATGTGGCGCATCCCAGCCCTTCAAGTAGCCCATTGAAGCATAGAGAATTAAAACGGCCATTGTTTCTCGGCAAGAAATTAAGATCATCTCCCTCGTTCCAAAAATTAAAAGTCCAATCAAGACACCGGCTCGAATACATAGTCCAGCTGCTGCGAGGTTCTTAGCCGCCAACCAATCGCCTATCTTCGGCTTCTTTGGGCGATTTGTACTCTTCTCAAGCTTTTCCCGAGCTCTCAACAACGGTTCCAATCCCAAACTACTATAGCAACTGGCTCCAATACGGATCACTTCAGCTCAAACTTGACGGCACGATTCGACTCCAAGCAATCTTTGGGGTCAGTGGAATGACTGCTTATTTCCAGGGATGGACTCGTTTGAGCGTGGTGTTTCCGTTCTTGCTGCACGCTATTAATTTTGGACAATTCGCCGGATGCTGCCACCTTGGAACGACCCATTGAGGTCACTGAGAAGGCTGCCTCGGAGCCCGCACTCCAAGAAAAGCCGCGTTCGAGAACAGCTTTTCCCGCCTTCTTTGACGTAGTTTGTGTGGGAATATTCAAGGTTGTTGAGTTCGCTTCAACACCCCCAGTGCTTGCCATGGACTCAAATCCAGAGTCAGCACCACGGCTTTGCGGCAACTGCACCGTCGACTCAAGAGATCGTATGACCCTCTCAGTGTCGCAAACCAGCGTTTGATCGTTGCTGCTGGCCTTCAATCCTGGGACAAGGGCCTCGAGCATCGACTTCTTGGCTCGAAGCTCATCGGCATCTTCCAAGCCGCTCAACGATGCCATGATGGTGGACAGTCGAGTGAGAAGCTTCTCCAGCTCAGTAGAGATCCTTGTCAAGGGTATTCTTGGCGAGGAGAGGACTGGCAGAGTTGTGCGTGGTGAAGAAATGACTGGAACCCACGGATTCCCTCGCTGGTTAAAGGCTTTTGATACGTCAACATTGAATTGGTACGCGGATCCTTCTGCCTCACCCCCAAGGTCCGTCTTCCTTTCGGTCGGCGGAGGCGAGCTCCCGTCTAGCAGAGACCGGTTATGCCGTTCTTCGATTGAAGAGCACCTCTCCGGGTTCGTTAGGAAGACTCTTGCCTCCATGGCATCCATCTCCAAGGATGTCGGGAACGAGTCATGCAGATTACTATTGAACTCTGAGGAATCGCGTACGTCGAAGTCGGTGGTGATTCGCAAGGGTGTACGAAGCTGCCGACCACGGTTCTGCCTGCTTCGACGGCGAGGTTGCACCACCTCCGCCTCAGAAACACGTGTGTCGGCGAGTTCTGCTGGCAAAAGAAAGCCTTTGGCGCCAGGGCAGTCGTGAGCCGTTTCGGCATGCAGGCGCCGTTCGTGTGTGTTTAAATCATGGGGGATCCCTGCTCGCTCTCCGTGTCCATCTGCGATGTGGGCTACTGCAGGGACATGACGACCCCGAAAGGATTCACGGTGCGCATTGGCTTGCACTGAATCGACACTTTCTTGGTTGCTATCCCGGGTGTGCATGTATGGACGGCGTGTCTCGCCCCTCCAGCCGAACGGCCGGGAAAGTTCTGAATCTGGTGTCGGGGTTGTGACACGCTCCATACGCAGGAGCTTGAACGCTCCTTTCGGTGTTGACCACTGAACCTCGTACCGGCAAGGTGGCGCCAACTTGTTCGGCTTCTTTGTCAACAGATCCTTTGGCTGTTTCACCGGAAAGCCCATGTTGTCGCCTTTGAACCACCGCAGCCTGGCCAGGGACAAGGTCGAGGGTGAAGGGTCGGAAAGGGGCGACTCTGCTTTGGGCGATCTGACCGAAGTATCCTCAGAGTTGACAGGCCGGCGGCGCTTGCCGAGAAGTAAACGACTGAGATGTCGCCGCAGGGGTGATTCTTGAGGCGTCGAGGTAGGCGAAGTTTCGTCGTCGGCGTCATTGGGAGACTGAGAATCAGTGGCCACGACTTCTTTCGCGGTGTCAATCTCGTATTTCTCGTTCTGTGAAGGCCTCTCTCGCCAGCTGGAAAGGTTTGCGTTGTAACTGAGGGTTAATCGCCTGGAAAGCTGTTGTCCTTGGTCGTCGTGCTTATCGCCGGTTCCTCCATCGAGCTCAGCGATGCCAGCGTGGGCGTAGCCTGTGCCAAGGGCGATGCTGTCGTCTCCAAAGGTACTCTGCAGCAGTTCGGTGCGGAACCGGATGAAGTCGACTTCACTTGCGGGATGGATATATGCAAAGTCTTTCGGTAGCTCCCGTCGAAAGACTGCCGCTCGGATAACGTCGCCCGTGACATGGAAGATGGTGGCGTATAAGCCAAGAGTCTCCCAGTACTCGTTCCATTCGATATCGCCGCTTTTGCAAAGCTTCCTCTTTCCCTGCAAAGCCTGCCTGCACCTCACCAATGCATCGTCAAAGGAGTACTCGGACAAGTATCCAATCGCCAGGGCGTGCAGCAAATTGCACGTTGCTAAATCGTGGCGGGTCTTCAACTTGGCAAGTTGGGTCACCAGAGGTGCTGCCAGCCGCCATTTCCCCTTGCAAAGGTAGCAGAGAGCTAACTCAACTTGCATTTGGCGGTAATCGTGGCTGGATTCACCCGACTTGATGTCGCGTGACATGGCCGCTTGAAGGAACTCAATGGCCTCGTCGTAGTTGCCGTCCTTGAAGCTTGCCGCGGCAAGCTCTCTCGAACCGTCCAAGAAGACACGCTCCAGCTCGGCGTCGTCATCCTCCTCCTTGTCGATGATAGACGTACGGGTGGGCATCTGAGGGACATTGTCACAGGTCGACATTGGTGTTGATGGTGGCGGCCGTCTCGTCGCGGGCTCGGGCGACCTATCGGTTTGGAGATTTATGTATTCTTCGACCCGTTGACGGCTGAAGACGGAAAACTCTCCACAGAGGCTCATTTCGGCACCGGGATTCGACTGCCATGGGGCATCGCTGCTGTCACTGCGTACCGTGCCAGCAGTCGAGCTCGCAGCAGTGTGGAAGTGCTTTGCTGCTTCAGCGAATTGTCGCAGATTGCGTTCTAAGCGAGCGTCGGATGGCCTCTTGCGGGAATTATGGAAGCCTCCAACGGGCCTGGAGGAGATATGGAGGGCCTCGTGGACGGAATCCTCGAGTTTTTTGAGCTCGCGGAGAATTAGATCCTGAGAAGCATTGCTCCTCACGGATAGGGAGCTTGTAGATGGTCATGTTAGGGTTGACCCCTTGGAAATGATGGCTGTGGGGTGGACGCTTACACGTTGATAGCATGAAGCATGGTCTGCAGGGCAGAGTTGGACTGATGAATCCTGTCCCGGTACATGACCAAATCGTCGCCATAGATACTAAGATCGACTGCAGCGCGAACCTTGCGGGCAAACTTCTTGGGCTGGTTGGAGTCTCTGATCTTGCCCACCAGGAGCGCCAGTTCGTTGAGTGTAGTCTGGCAATTGGCCAGGGCGAGCTCGCTCTGACGCCACAGGGCGTCATCATCAAGCCCGAAGTCGAACTTCTGACATCCCTTGAGAGTGCCGTCAATGGCTTTGAGGAAGCCGGTGAGGTCCGTCACTTCCTTGTCAAGAGCAGTGAGGCGCGAGTCCACCGTCCGCAAAGAGCGCACAACGCTACCCAGTGCTATGGCGACCTGTTGCGACGTTAGATCTCGGCTCGTGACGCATCATCAGTCGACATACAGCGCCAGCCGCCTGCATTAGCGCGGCGGTGGATGCCATGATGGAGAGCGGATCCATGGTAGCGGTGTTGATGGTTGGACTCGAGCGAGTCATGAACAAGGAGAAGAGGCATTTGCATCTAGGATATGTATGTATACCAAGCTCAGCAGGCAGAAAAGGCGTCCTGCCTTCTTGGCTGGCCTTTGATTGGTGCAAGGGGCGAAATGCGCCTGGGCAGTGCTTTTCAAGCCACACTGGCATCTGGATAAAGGCTGCGCCGAGTCACTACGTCACGGCACTCTACAGTCAGAGTGTACAGTGTACCGCTCTTCATGATGATGTCCTGTAAAGCATTGGCCGAGGTAATGCTGTCAGGGTCGAAGCAGAGCAACGCCCGGGAAACCTGCCCCCCCCCCCCCTATTCTCAGCTTGGGGCCTGGGAACATGTGCGAAGCATCCCAGCTAGTGAAGATAAACTGCCTCATGTCCACGTTCAAGGCCATGTTGTAACTCATGCCTTGTTCGTCGCCTCCAACCTCGACTGCTGCGCCACCACCATCTGCGCTGTAGCACAGCCAGCTACCACCGCCCCTATGCATGTCCCTCGTATCGTTGGCTTGATAAAACACCGCTCAAAGGTAGGACGCACTTGTAGATGTATCAGGGTACGGATTATACCTAGTTCATAGGATTGCGTATCCTTTAAATGGTTGAATGTTTCCCGCCAAGGGCGAGATGGTCTTTATGCGAGAGGATATGCGCTGGTAGATGACGACGGTATCGCAATCGAGTCTTGCCTGACTGGTGTCCTGCTTCAGCTGCACTGTGTTGACGACAACTGCCCGATCTATCGTGCGACGAGCTTCTCAAGCCACTCGCCTTGAACCAACCAGACGAGGACGTCCAGCTTCCCACTCTCCAGGTAGCCAATGTCTGGGGGCTTGAGTCTCCAAGACAGCACCCGAAATCGTCCTGAAGCGCCCGCGACATTGATGCAGCTGGAGAGGCAGCCCGGGGTAATATCCATCACTCTTCTGCGAGCAAGGTGGATTGCTTATTCCCAGCCGCCCCTTGTCTTGTGGCGGCCCCCCCCCTGACTCTTTGGTCCTGACGAATGCAGCAACGAAGCCAGCAGCGTCTCGAGCAGCAGACACCACTTGGCGCCAAGCTCCCTGTGGCTGCCGTATGCACTCTCGTTTTTCGGGGCCACGAGCAGCTCGTTGAAGCACTATTGGCGCAGTCGGTCACGGCGTCGACAATCTCGTTGCACCGGATGACGTTGATGGCGCGCTTGATGTGCCCGCACGCACCGACGGAGCGAAACTTGTCGGGTCCCTGTAGCCGTCGGTGCTCGTGACGAGATGGTGGCACGGCATCATGGCGGCCTCTCGCCCCCTTTCTTTGGGCCCGCCGAGGCAGCCACGTCTAGGCCTGGCCCTATGATACCACCACGGTCGGGCCACAGCCCTCCCCGCACCGAGGCCGCTGTCAGAAGCGCCATGGCGGCCAACCGACTTGGTCTGACGTTTGAACTGACCTCCTGGCAAAAGGCTACGTCGATGAGTCGGCCGCACATGCCCGCGCCTGTCTGGTAGCGCGTTGCCTAGCTCGACATACAAGGCACATATGTCGTCTTTGCAGACAGACACGTGCCGATGAGACTGCGATGCATTCGGCGGGCGCTGTCTGCATATCTACAAGTCCATACGACGAGCACATGTCGTTGACGGCTATGGATGTCTCTAATCCCGGCTTTCCACTCGGAAGGGATTGGTTACCAGGGTTCGATGCATTGACCAGACAGACTGACCAATGTGCTTGACCAGACCAGACCCGTCTCTATGGTCGCGGCCGCCTTGGTTGCCGGTGACCCAACACCACGGATACCCCAAGTTGCAGCTGAGTAGCCACCTCACCTGTGCGTGCAGACAAGCCGTCAACGCCAAACTCTTGGCAGATTCCATTACTTTGCTTGACTCGAGCTTTTAGAGTGGTTTGCCCAGTAGCGAACCCGGGCGGCAGGGCGCAGAGGATCGGCGCCGGACCGAGACCCGGCACGAAGGCGTCTTGGCCACGCACCTTGATGTATAGTTTCCTCTCTCCGATGTGCTGTACTTCATGCAAGCGGACGTGCTGCGGCAGGGGACGGCCTGGATGGCGTTCCCCCACGAGGCCGGCGTTTTCCCTTTCTGCCACTGGCCAGCAGAGCAGAGAATGGGTGTAGCCGGCATCATCTCTGGGTCGTTGTCGTCGCCGGCTTTGTCGTCTACTTGGTCGCCAAGGCTGTATATCGTCTGCACTGGCATCCACTGGCCAAGATGCCCGGCCAGAGGACGTCCGGCTTTACGCGCGACATGACCATCGGCTATACGAGACGGGCCCGCTCGAGGCCTATGCCAAGCCATCTGTCGTTCGAGATCGACTGATTCTCGTCCCCTGTTCCCCGTCGGTGGCTGAGTGTTGCAGTGGGTCATCAGAACCCCTGAATCAGGCTTCCTCTCCATAATCCATTGCCCATAATCCATGTTCCGGGCATGCATCATGAGGTCCAAGCCTTTGCCTTTATCCCCAACGCAAACCATTCAGGTCCTGCGGGAGCCCGTATGGTACGCATTGAAACATCGCATCGCCGGCATGCTTGTAGATTTCTTGGATGGTGTATTGGCCCGGCTGTCGGCTTGGTTGACCAATCGCCTGCAGGGCCGACTTGCTGCTTGTGACCAAGACCAGCTCTCTATGCTCGAGCCGCGCCGGCGTACATCGCAGAGCCGTGGCGATTGTCTCCAGCTCCGCGACATTCCAAGCCCGCTCGACAAGAACCAGGCCGGTGCTCTCTAGACTGCAACAGCAATTTCAGCAAAGAGTGGAAATTCCTGCGAGAGTAGGAAGACACTCGAAAAGAACATTATCGACACGGCGCTACCAGGCAGCCACATGCAAACGATCTACGACTTTCTTAGTGGGAAGGAGGCGAAAGAACTTGCGCAACTTCCCACAGGAGCCTCTATATGTAACTGTCAAAGTGCACTACGCTTGAGGGCATCTGGCATCCTGGTCCCAAAAGACACTAGAACTTTATTGGCAATGAATTGATTAAGCTGAACTTAATGAAAGGCGGATAGCTGTAGAAACGACATGGGTATACATAAGTCAAGGTTGCTAAAAAGAAAGCTTGTAGATTGGTTTGGCGCCGGCGAGCGTTGATACATGGTGCCTGCCGACTCATGCTCTACCGGTAGCCGGTTCCTCAAGGCACTGGCAGCCCCTGCAAGGGCCAGGTTTCCTGTGTTCGTCTGTTCTGTTGGAGCTGCGCCACGACCGCGCCGATTCTCCTTTCGTATCCTTCGCTCCTTGAGGAATTAGCAGTCCTTGTTTTCACAAATCGTCTTAAACCCGAGAATTCTAGTCCGTTCCTTGAGGAACTAGCGGACTCGTAGGGATCTGTCTCCCCACATTCAACAGAAGCCCTAAGCCTCTAAAATATATATTGCATATCTTAGCATGATTGTCTGTCGTATTTTAAACTTATACTCTTTATGCTTATCTAGTGCTGATCCTTTAGTGGACCCTTCACCTCTTAATTCCTACTTCCTGCCCCTTTCTTATGCACTTATTGTTTACTATGCTCGAAGGATCATCTAATCCACCCAGTGTTGATTACATCAGCCCATCTAGTATTTATGAAGCTCACGATGGCATTATTGTCGCTACGCCCCGACTATGAACGAGCTATAAATAAGGAGACGATTCCCGCCTTTGCTTTGAGAGTCTCTACCTTTTTATTTCAACCTCTAATATTATCACCTTGAAAACACTTCCACGAAAATGAAGCTCTCCGTCTCTCTTATCACTCTTCTCGCCGCATTGGTGGCGGCTGGCCCGGTAGTCAACCCGCCGAACGGACATGAAGGAGTAAGTAATAGCAAGGTTGCAGCAGATAAATTCCCTTTTCAACTACCTCTCACTTGGAAAATCAACAGGCCATCTCCCTGGATGTCTTCCTGCTTCCTTAAATGGGCCTGCAGTTTAATGTTTTGAAAACATTGGTTCATAGCAGCTCTCTAACACGACGGGTAACTATAGGCCATTGAAAAGCGAGGACAGGACCCAAAGGAGATACAGAAGCAGAAAGAGCAAAAGGCAGAGCAAGACCGACGAGAGAGAGAGGCGCGGGAGCGACGGGATAGGGAGGCAAGAGAGGCGCAAGCCCGACGGGACAGGGAGGCAAGAGAGGCGCAAGCCCGACGTGAAACAGCGGCGAGAGAAGAGCGGCAGCGAATTGCCCGAGAGAATGCGGAGCGAATTAGGGAAGCGCGAAGGAAAAACCAGTAGTCACATCCATCAATTCTTATAGAGAATAGGCTTATAAGGCGTGGGTATGGAGGTAAGCTGTAGTCGTTGTATGGAGTTCTCTATTAGAGTTTAAGCTCGGCCGACTATTAGCGGGGGTCAATCATTATTTGACGATCAAATTCTACGAGCGCAGCACTATCATTGATATGTGGTAAAATACCATATATCGGATGCTATGAGAGTTAGTCATACAGCCGGCCCGGCTGTTAGTGATCCCCCGAAGACCTCAACCCCAATCTCTCTCTGGCGGCGATCATCGTCTGGTTCACTAGGGCTGTGGTCGTGCAGGGGGCCTGTATATCCCATTGCTGGCAGCGCCGAGCCTGGATCATGTATGAAGTCGCCTGGCGGGCTGTCTAACGGTGAGGTCCGCGAGGTGCTTAAACGTATAGAGGCAACACTTGTGTTTAACGAAGCCGCTATTCTAGCCCGTTCTCTCTCCCGTCTTGCTTGCGCTAACTGTGCCGCAGGGCCCCTTTCGATGATGCCGATACTTTCGGAAGAAGATTGCTAACAGCTGTTGCCTAAGTGGCTCTATGACATGGACCTTGGACCTCGACGCGCATGGCATGCTATCGCTCTGTGACATTGCATTTAAGAACAGATAGTGGACTGGCAACCCTAAGCTCCTCGGCGGCGTCTTTATCGAAATAGTGGTCAAGCAGGAGATTGGGAAATAGAATAAAGACGCGATAGTAATTCTTGGCAGGACTGATAACTTATATGCCTCGTGTATCAATTAGTCAAGAGGGTAATATTACCATAGGTCCACGGGTACTCCAGAGCGTTTTTTGGCGAGAGCCCGGATGATATCTACATTAAGTACTCTGCATGCCCTCCTTTTCTAATAATGGCTGTCCTCCTCGTTACTTAGTAGTCCACGTACTCATGGTGCGGAATGCAACGTCGTTTTGAGGTGCAGCAACGTATATCGTGTCTTCCGCAGATTCCCAGGGAGTATCATAGATGATCCAGCTACTCCGATTTGGGGCGCCGTCCTGGATAAAGGTGGTTACATTCACCTCGTTGGAGTCTGTGAATTGTAGCAGGGGGAGGATCCAAGTTTTGTCGGCCAGGCCTTCTCCTGCCATCGGGACAGGGTGAATAATAAAGTCCCTCACTTCAGTCAGGCGCTCGGGCTTGACCATCTGTAAAAACCATGGGTTTTCGTCGCCACTATAGGGGCCGCCCCGTCTGATTTGCTTGCCTTCTTCGACGGTATAGTCGATTTGTTGCTTTTTGACCACCTTACATTGCAGAGTCGGATATACAAGGAGATGGTTGATTGGATAGAGGCCAACCTCTCCCTTGGTTTCCCAGATTGTCTTCATCGTAGTAGACTCTAAAGTCTTAAAGGCTACCTCAGCAGTCGATTTGGCCTTGGCGGTCATTCCTAAGAATGACCCCCCTCCCTCGATAGAGACCTCGGCCTTGGTGCCGGTGATGAATTCCATGTTGCTTTGCTTTACCTGCTCACCCTGGAATCTTGTTTTGAACTCCGAAGCCGGGATAGTATCGAACTTTTGAACCACGGGCACCCATGCCTCTGGCTGGACAAGGTAGAGATGACCGGTTACGTGATATTGATTCCCAAGCTGGACTCCGCGGAGAACTGGGACGACTAATCGGCGAGGGAGAGTACCAAATCTAGAGGCGTTGATTCCAAAGATATTGTCCAATTCGCTTGGGAAGAGCAAATGTCCTTGAGCTTCCGCTAGAACTGGCCTAACGGTGCCGAGATCGTTCGGGTTGAAGTGGTATTTCGAGGATTCGGCACTTCTTTCCCAGAGAGCTATGTCTCGGTCAACCAGCGGGTGTATCCCCGAGTCACCCGGTTTGATTGTACCGCTATAGACGCGTGAGGCGAACAGAAACACCAAAGTCAATCGACTAAGGATCATTTTGGTTATAGGTGAATTGAGTAATAGTTGGTAATTCAGGAATTGTGGTGCCTTTTAAAGACTGGGAAGGAAGATGATAGAGGAGAGGGTAGACCCAGAAACAACGACTCTTATATAGACTAATACAACTTGGAGGATTCTTTCCATCGACTACATTGCATATAGGCAAAGCCAGAAAAGAAACGAGTTATTTTTATTTGTGAGGCTGTGTCTTGTCCTGCTAGGATCTGTGCCGGGCTGTGTCTTTTACAGGCAAAAGAATGCGAGGCTCGCTCCGCCACCCATGATCTTGTCACATGGGTTAGGAAGATAGAAGATATAACTCAAGCATATGTTGGGATCTCGACATGTGAGATGATGCCAGGCGCCATCATATGTATAGACGAAAGCAGCTAGCTATGCTTACCCGAGCCCCGGATCTCATTTTATAAACTGTAGCCTGTTATAGGAGCTAGAGGCCCTACTATATAATCTGGAGAATATTTACCAGTCGGCCCATCAGAAGTGACTCTGATTTATGTGACTAGCGGATGCAAATAATATAACTGCTGCCTATACACACGTCATCTCAAGCGCAGATGCAACCCCATGCGAACCCTGACTCGAAATCGGCGTCCGCCGACGACATGTTTCGCCAGATGCACAGCCCGAATCTCATCCACGTGAACCCCCGCCCGTGGGAGAGTGGGCATAATTCTAACGGCCAAGCCCCAATATTATTGGTAATAGGCTAGCCCCGTAGGAGGCTCGGCTATGCTCGCTTAGAGCCTAATGCAAGCCCAGATATATGCCAGAATTGATGGTCAGGAGATCATGAAACGAAATTGCGACTCGCTCGTGTCTTTATGCAAAGTGACGGGCTATCCGTTTTGAAATGTGTCCGTGTACACGGCTTTCTGAGCCGATGGGCAACCCAAACAGCATCCTGAAAGGTTTGGGGGAGGCCAGCCGTCTTGACTGGCTCTTGTGACTGGGCGACGGAGTCCTTGTTGAGCGCCAGTCGTGGGCCGTCTCCCCAATAGTGACTGAGAGCTGCATACTGACCTTGTGTGCGTCTCGTCTCGTCAAGAGCGATGCTCTGGCCACCGTGATCAACGGAATCTTCGCTGTAGCTTGCATCTACGTTACTTTACGAACAGCGCAACCGTAATGGCGAGACTGGGACTGTTACCTTTTCACAGCCCAAGTTGAGGGATCCATATGCCATTCATTTCGTTGTTTTTAGTCACTCTAAGTGAAGGAAAATATACATCTCCAAGCTCTGTAATAACAGTAGGGATAAATCGGACTTTCCAAACATTGACCCCAGGACATCAGGCGGCCGGCTCACAAGAGCCAAGACGCCACACAATTCACCCTGTGCCCTTCATAGTCCCGTTCCACTTAGCACCCACGGCTTCAATATCCGAGCTGGTAGTGTTGATTACCGCCTGGGCAAACATGAGGCGCTTATTCTCGTCGTCAAAGACAACATAGGCGGCCTGCAGAAACGGGGACCCGAGACTGACGGGATCGCCTGCCGTGATGGCGACATCGCAGCCCTCTTGTCGGGTAATTTCTTTTGGGACCAGCATCATCTCGATGGGCACGTCAATCTTGGCCTTGTCGCCGTTGAAGCCGAAGCGTAGCGAGCCTTTGGACATTTTGCAGTCAAAGGTCCCGATTCCTCCGTTTTGCTCGTCGAATTTGGCGCCGAGTTGCTTTGCAAGACCACGTGCGGCCGTCTCCGGCACCTGGCTCTCAGGGTTTCCCGTGTCGATCAGAGCTGCTGCCTTTTCCCCTTTGGCGAGGAGACTGACGGATCCGTCCTTGTTAACCTTTGCCTCGCCTTTGTCATCTCCCTTCTTGTCCCGGTTTTCTTTTTTGCGTTGGCCATACCCATTGCGCTGCTTTTCATTGCCTGAACCCTTGTCGTCGCCCTTGTCTCCCGTTTCGGAGCCGTTTTTCTCACCTTCTCTCTCCTTAGCCTCAGCATCCTTATTCTCTTCCTTTTTGTCATCATCTGGATCTTGTTTTTGCCCTTGCTCTCCTGAATCAGGTATATAGTTGACGGAGCTTAACTCGACGAAAAAATCGGTGATTTCTGAGTCTTTGCCCCCGTCATCCTTTCCAGGGCCTTTATTGTCCTCGTTTCCCTTTTCTCCTTTTTCTTGGTCACCTTGGTTGTCCGGGTCGCCCTGGTTGCCTGGCTCGTCCCTCTTCACAATGATGCGCCGCCGAGGACCTCGAACGTTCCAGTTCCTCCAGCTCCTTTTGTCCTGGCCAGCTCTTCCGTTCTTACCCTTGTCATCTTCCTTCTTCTGAGTGCCCTTCTCGGCCTGACCACCATCCTCGTCTTGGCCACCCTTGATATCATTTGGGTCTCCGGGGGGAGCATTGTCCTTGCCTTCAGGGCCGGCCTTATTTCGACCTAGAACTTTCGGGGGTGGCACCATTGGAGCTTCCTTGAGCTCTCCTGTGAACTTTTTCTTGTCGACCCCGCCGAAAGTGACTGAACCATCGTTACCCCCTAGGTTAGTGTTAGTAAATTTTGGCGTCTCGCTCTCCACTTGTCCAACTCCTGCAAAGACGACCTTGTCCGATTTCGCAATTGCACAGACCAAGACTAAGTTTGGGAAAGAAAGGGGCGACTTCACTCACTAAAGTCATTGGTATAGACGCTCACGATGCGGGAGTTGATGGCCCCAACCTCCTTCATACGAGCCGGCAGGTTGGAATAGCGATCAGTTGAGTCGGTCTCTGACGAGGGGGAGGCGACGCCAAGAATGGGAAGCAATGAAGCCTCAGGCGTATCCGGTCCAGGTCTACCTGCTTTTATGAGGCCGAACTGGAGATCCTCGATGGGAGCACCGCCCACCGCCCCCGGTGCCTTGATAAAGTTGCCCTCTTCAGACTCACCATTGGCGAATCCCGTCCTCAGCACGGAACCAACGTCTGAAACATTGGTTGAATTCTTCTGGTCAAAGGCGCCGTTTCCGCCGTCTTGGACGGGCTCGCAATTCGACGATGGCTGTTTGCAGAAGCCGCCTCTGGGGTCTGGGACGATCAAGTCGGCGCTACCCGTGTCGAACACGGCCGTTACGTCTTGAGGCGGGTTCCCCAGTGTCATGTTCATGAGGGGAACGAATGGTCCCCCAAGCTCGGTTTGCGAATGGCCGAGGGCCGCCGTGGCCGTGCCCGGAGTTGAAGTCTCGGGTCGAGAAGTGCCATTCTGCGCCAAGGCGGCCTGTGCAACGAGCAGAAGAGGGACGAGGCGGTTGACTGAGGGCATCCTGTCCGATTGTACGCCTTCCTTTCCCCTCCTTCTCCTATATGATTTGGCAGAATAATATGTGTTTTGCACAGGTTAAGGAGCAGTGGTGGTTCCCAGGTTCCGGCCCGTGGGGAAACGATATTAAAGAAAGGAAGAAGATGTGGCAAAGGGGGCCAAATCCCGCAAAGGATGGGAGTTCGCAAGGCAAGTATATATAATTCAGCGGGATGAGGAAAGCGTCTAGAACATGGATACATCGGACAGCTCTTGCTTCTCGTCAAGAGTACTTGTCATGCTGTCGTCGTCATCCGTGGCAAAAGAATCGCCTCGGACGTCGCAGGACTAGGACAAGGGAGCTTCCGAACGGTATCGGGCGTCGGAGCTGATCCTGGGTTGATACGTCGCCTTCGGCTCGGCCTTCTTTCTTGTCACCGATGCCGAGTCATGGGTTGACGCCTTGCCTCTGTCATGTGTCTAGTTGCGTGGAAGCCTGACAGGACGATGACGGGCCGGGCTGGATCTAGTCCGACGCCACGACCCAAGCGTCGTTTCGACGTGTTTGATGATCCTCGGGGTGAATTCCCGGCCCCGCCCCCGCGTCCTTCTTTCCCTGAGGCGAGTCAGTCGTGGTGTCGCATGTGAGGGTTAGCTCGAGCTTGCACCAGCGTTACTGGACTGATACATGGACAACGGGGCAGTGCCAGACGCGCAACCGCTGCTTGAAAGAAGAAAAGTCGTCACTCTCCCGCTGCCGAGTGGTTTGCCAAGACACACGGAGCCCGAACACCCAACCATGCCGCTTCCAGCAAATCCAAAGACCTCTGGAGCCAATCCCCCCGTGGTCCCTTGTCATGTGTTGGTAAATACTTGCGGCTGAGAAAGCCTTCATACACACCGCGCAAATGTGCGTTTTGCGGACGCTACAAGTCATGTGGTTGCAGCCAGACGACCACTTGGGGCAATCCTTGATTCCGAGCTTCTGCTTGGCTGCTTGCAGTGCCTTGTGGCCTCCGCTGCCAAGGTCACGGCACTTGGCGCACGTCAGTCCGTCGTGGCAGCATGTGCATATTGCTCCCAGGCACACGGGGCAAGTGAATAGACGTTGACTGTCGTCGGGCGTGGATGGCTTCGCTTTATTGTAGCGCTAACAACCCTAAGAAGAACCATAAGAACACAGCACCGCCCATGCAGAGTTACTAGCATACACCAAGAACTACCCGGACTTGCTTCTCTTGGACCAGCTTCGATCAACTACATTGCATAGACTGACCCTTCCTGCTGCAGACTGGGCAATGCCCACTTGACCATCCATTCGGACGTTAAAACCGCCTGTATATCGAGTCGCTCTTCAGGTCGGAACTTGAGCATGCCTCGAATTAAGTCCAGGATTGCCCGTGTCTCATCATCGCCAAACACGCCAGCTGCCTCTCGCCTTCTTCTGTATTTCTGCACAAATTCTTCGAAAGCTCTCTCTAGTGGCGGCCAAATCTCTCTGTCAGTAGTAGGCCGGCGAGGTACTCTGCTTCCGGGATGCATCTCTTCCAAGCCAGGCCGCTCCCATCGTTCTCGCCAGCTTTCTGGAAAACTCTGGCGACCCAGGACATCGATTTGCTGAGCCACTATCTCATCCTCAGTCTCGGATTCGCTGAACATAAACTTCATAGCCAGAATTTCCCAGATGGCAGTTCCTAGGCTCCAAATGTCTGATGAATATGACAGCGCAGCTTCCGGCTCGAATAGCGCTTCCGGTGCTTTCTTAGCAGTGGGTGTGTTGCAGTTCCTGCCAAGACGCACTTCTGTAGTCGGGTTGAAGGACTCCCCAAAGTCGCCAAGGATAAGGCCTCGCGCATCTTCGATCGTAAAATCTGGCGCTCTTTTGCCGAGACATAGGGAAGTCACTGCTTGGCTTGGAACATTGGGCGGCAGCGGCTTACCATCAACGCGCCTAATAGGCACCGTTTCTGGCTCGCCGAATGTTTCTCTAAGTTGTACGATAGAGAGATTGTTAATGCTCGGTGAAAGCTTGACTAATGCATTTCGAAGATGAATATCTGCTCCCGAGAGTTAGCCTCGCGCAGCTAGGCATTGACAGAGAATAACAAACCTCCATGGACAAAGCCTTTCGAGTGAACAAAAGCAACGGCTACCGCTAGTTTCGCCGCCAAGGCTCGCGCAACGTGAATGGGGAAAAGACGGTTGAACAATGCCTCTTTGATGTTCCCTTGGGCGGGACCAACTGCGTAGCATTTATGCGTGCCATTGGGTCCTCGGACGTCGAACTCGTCCAAGATACTCGGCAAGACATCGTTTGCGGCGATGGACGTAGCTTCACTGACCAGGGGAAGAGTGACTCTAGACTCTGAGAGGGCGTACAAAATTGAAGACTCGCGTCGAGGGAGTGTAGCTTGAGAAACTGCCACCTTGATGGCAACGTAGCGATTAAGTCGACTATCGTGCGCAAGCCAAACAGTCGAGTAACCGCCGTATCCAAGCTTATCCACAATACGATACCGAGAGTGCAAGACATAGTCAATCATAATGGGATGATAGCCTCCGGGCTCATACATCTCGAGTCGCTCAACGCCATCGATCCAATCGTACTCGATTGACTCAAGAGGCAGCATTGTCGAGAATCGTGAACGACAACAAATGCTGACGGGTGCGAATCTAACGAGAGAATAACACGCGAATGAAGGGCGAGTGGACCTCTCAATCACTTGGCGGAGCATGGTCAGGTCTGGCCAGCTTTTGATCGAAAAATATAGGTATAGTTTGGAGAGATGTGGGATTGAGGATCGAGGCGGCGAAAAACACGCTTCCGCGCCACTTGCCGAGATTCGGCTTACTCATCAAAGTTATACAAAGTTGGAAGGAGTATGTAGCTCAGCTGACTGGTATGTCCGTCCTACTGCAGATGATCACTCGTGCACGCGCATAGGGATGTGCATTCGATAGTCCACATTGTCCTTTCTTCGTGTCTACTCTCGTTGTTACCTTCCTTGTACATCCGTCTTGAAGGGAAGAGTGGGCAGGCAGGCTTCCGCAGCTCTTGGAAGCCAATTGATTGACGAGAGTTGTCTGACAGAACAAAAAAGAAGAAATGAATGGATCCGCCGACAGCTGGCGCAACAACTATGGCTGATCAGGTAGCCGTTTGACATAATAAAGAGTCTCAAGTTGATGGTAAGTTAATGTATGTGTCTACCATCTCCGTACTGTCCTAGACATGGGCAGTGCATGTATTCATGTAAGTCAGCAACTTTTGCTATAAGCTGAGGCGCTCCTCTCAGCACTTAAGATAGGTGCTGTAAGGTCGACCAGCATCTTTCGCAGCCAACAACGGTCTAGTAGGTCTCGATCCAGCCGCCGACCACGCTGGAAAAGGAGGGTGTTTCAAACCATCTTCCTGTTCTTAGGGTTAGGCTGCTTAGGTCCGTAGATACATTTGAAGGCGTTCTTCGGGCAACGTCCACATACGAGCCTTAAGGTCTATTCCACCTGAGGTATATTAATATAGATATATATATATATACCCTCCTGCTCTTTTAGCTTCTTAAGCTATAAAAGGTCCACCTGAGTTTATGCCCTATAGGCTCATATATCCGTTCTATAACCCTATAAAATATTAGTCTCTATACTTTCGTTTTATTTATACTCTTATTTTTAGCATTGCCTTTAGTACTAGTACTACTGCTTTTATTAGCCGGTTTATTATTACTCCAAGGTACTTTAAGCCTTTTGCCCTTATTATAGGTAGGTTATCTATAAAGTCTATTAAACAGTTAAGCATGAGAATACGGACAACTCGGGCCATTTCTTGATGCCTGGACAGGGGCAGGTAGAGATGCGGGGCCGAGGTTTGCGTGAAAATGGCAGCTTTTCTCTCTCCAGACTGTAGGTCAGGTGACTGCCGTCAAGCTGTGTAACAGCCCATCATAGTTGAGACGTGAAGAGACTAGAACCTCATGGCAGTAATATCCGTATAGCCATTCTTCACGACGCTGCACATAGCTTGTATATACACGGGTGCCCGTCATATCACCCGTCACCTTTGCAGTTTCCGGCCTCCCTCCTCTGCCGGCTCCTGTATCGAGAAACCATGGCTATGAGTTGGTGCCCCGGCGGTAGAGGCAGTCGTCGTCCTCAGTCGTTTTTCTTGCACTCGGCATGGTCAATCTTGATCACCTGCGAAAGATCGCCGCCGAGCTGTCCGGCGCGGTCGATCCATTCCTGGCAGCCATCCAACAGTCAGCCCTCTTTCCTCGGCCTTTCTTCTTCAAAACTTTCAGTAGAACCCACATCAATGGTACGGTCGTTGAGCTGCTGCTTCCGACTGAGAATGCCGACGTTTGTAAAGTTGCTGCTCCCGATAATGGCAATATCATCCTTGTGCTCTAGTCTCCGAGCGTCAGACACTTGAGCGGTGAAGCCAGGACTGGAGTGAATACCTTGGACGATGTAGGTGGGCCCCTTGCACTCCCGAACGTTGGGTCCCTGGTGCTCACCCGGGAAGTCGACCCGGAACACGCCGCTCTTGCCGTACTGAGCCCCTGATTGGGTAGCGGAGCCCGGCACGACCTTTCTCTGGCCGTTGAGCTCGCAAATGTCGGTGACGCCGACGGTACCGTCTTTCTAAGGCTCACAGTGAGACTAGTCCAGCGCCGAGGGAACCATAGGAGCAGCGCCGGCTGGACTGACGTTGACTTTATACTCGGCCTGGTTACATCTGCAACCGGGCGTCGTAAACGACGACGCGGTTCCGGCCACCCAGAACCAGCGACCGGTAAATTTATCGAGCTTGAAATCACCGGTGGGCACCGGGTAAAAGCATTTGCCGTCCCAGTGTGCGAGAGCTGCAATGCCCTTTGGTGCTGAGCCCGCGTTGGGGGCGGCCAGCACCAGGGGAGCCAGGAGCATGGACAAGGCTGAGGCACGCATGGTGGATAGTTTAGATGGTGAAGAGGTCGATTGGTGCTTAAAGACGCGAGGTTGATGAGTAATTCTACCTTGATCGTGAGAAAGAGGGCTCGTTTATGTATCCGTCAAATCACAGCTTCGAGTTCGTATGCCCTCTGTCTTATCCGTTCCGCTCGCCGCCCTATCCTTCTCACCCAGGTCTATGACGACTACTCTCATGCCTCACAGCACCTACAGATGTATCATCGATGCCCTAGGGCGCAGAAACAAGCTGGGTACAAGCACCAGAGGGAGGATTTGTGTATTTTTTTAAGTTCCCCTCAGGACACGTCCCCTCTAAAAATGGCTGGTCCGTTGTCCGTGGCGGACCTGCCACATACGTACAAGTAGGCCAGCAGGCGCCACCGGCTCGTATGTGGCCAGAGACACAAATAATGGTCCATTGACCAAGAAATGCATCAAGGTCTATGTGGCCTCGTCTCTCCTCGCCCCAAAAGATGGGCTTTTGTACCCCTCTTTGCCCCTGATGGTCCCCTCTCACCGTGCTGATTCAACTTCCTTCCTCAGACACGGACGACGCCGACTATCTAGTCCGAGGCCAGATTCTCCACCAGAGCGGATCGATGCCGCCATTCCGGCCAAGTGGAGAGATGCTTGCACCCGGCTCTACCATGTCCGTGCCAGAGCTTGTTGATGAAGCCACAGTCTTCTATGGGGCCCAGTTGGCTCGACGCCCCACCCCCAACGAAGATGCGTATGGCAGAAAAGATGGTCCGCTGACCAAAAGTTGGATAAAGGTCAATGTGGCCTTGTCTCTGCTCGCCCTAAAAGACGGGCTTTTTGTGCCCCTCTCCTCCCTGATGGTCCCTTCCTCCCATGGTGGTCCTTCTGCCCTCCTCAATGGCGTACTAACAAGCCGCGGGAAGACGGATCTCGGCTGTTGGCGTGATCATGGGCTTGACCTTGCCCCGAACCTTGGTCTTCTGCTCGAAGCTATAGGCCAGCCCGATGAGCTGCGCCTCGGACCAAGGACGGCCGATAAAACTGACGCCAAAGGGAATGTTGGGGCCTACAGCTACCAAGTCGTCTCCGAGGTCTTCGTCCAGTGGCATCTCGGGCGGATAGTGGCCCAAGGGGACGGTGACAGCCGGTGCGCCGACATAGGACACCCAATCCGGCGCCACCTCTGTCGGTAGTACTATGGCAGACAGCTTGTGCTCTTCCATGGCGTCAAGGAAGCTCCTGGTGCGACTAGACTGCCAGAGGTCCTGGTAGGCAGCCCAGACGCGTTGGTCGGCTGGGTCGAGATGGTGTTTGAGCACGTCGTCCCAAGTCTGGGTGTTGCGGCTGGGATACTCCTCGGCCGGGTTGGTCTGCGTAAAGTCGCGGATCTGGGCTAGTGTGTGCATCTTGTTGGGATTCGACGTCAGCTCGGCGAGGTAGGCGGCCATGGCCGTCGGCAAGTCGGCCGCGAGCACCGTATCAACGCTGTCATAGAGGGCATCTTCATCGCCACGCTCCAGGCTGATCTCGACGACCGTCGCTCCGGCATCCTCCAGGACCTTGACAGCCGCCCTAAAGGGCTCGATCTGGCCAGCCACGTCGTCGTCCATGTCCTCGACGGCGTTCCACGGCACGCCGATGACAGCCCCTGAGAGGGCCCGCTCATCGCAAGCCGCCACATAGTCGGGCAGGGACGGGATTGCCAATGTGTAGTTGTCGCGCGTGTCCTGGCCGGCTATGACCTGCAGAAGCTGCGCCGCATCGCGCACCGTCCGCGCCATCGGCCCGACGGTATCTTGGCGCTGTACTGCGGGAATCACGAGGTGGCGCGACGTTAGCCCGACAGTTGGCTTGATGCCCACGACGTTGTTACGGCTCGACGGATACAGTATCGATCCGCTCGTGTCGGTTCCGAGAGTCGCAAAGGCCAGGCCCAGGTCTGCCGCCACGGCGCTGCCGCTCGAGCTTCCAGCCGGAGACTGATTTGCATGGTAGGCGCCATAGACCTGGCCACCGTACGCGGACCAGCCCGCCGTTACCTCCTGGGAGCGGTACTGCGCCCACTGACTGAGGTTGGCTTTGCCTAGGATGACGGCCCCGGCTTCACGTAGCTTCCGGGCCACTGTCGAGTCGCGAGGGACCGCCGACCCCAGGAGGGCGTAGGATCCGGCTTGGACTTGGTAAGCTTGGAAGATTGGACAAGGCGGTTCACTAACCTGTATTATTCATCTTGTCCATGGTGGCGATGATGTCCTTGAGCAGGATGGGGATCCCGTGTAGAGGCCTAGCGGTCGAGGTCAGCACCATCCTGAGCTCGCGAGCATGGGGCCACGTATGACGGACCCTCGAATAGCGCCCCTGGCCCTCTCTTCATCTAGGCTCTTGGCAATGTCCATCGCATCAGGGTTTATCTCCGTGACCGCGTGGACTTGCTCGTTGACCTGACCGATGCGCGCCATGTA
This sequence comes from Ophiocordyceps robertsii, assembly GCA_027405785.1. Taxonomy (NCBI): domain Eukaryota; kingdom Fungi; phylum Ascomycota; class Sordariomycetes; order Hypocreales; family Ophiocordycipitaceae; genus Ophiocordyceps; species Ophiocordyceps robertsii. The sequence goes on from JAPEBW010000119.1 coordinate 83,702, forward strand.
TGCCTAACAACGAGGTCAGCCTCAGCAGCGTCATCGTGCGTTGATTGTACGAGAATCGGGAGCCGGGCATACCTGGATGAGGTCTGTGCTCTTGAGACAGCCTTGGTCGAATCGCTGCCGTATATCGTCCAATGTTGCATCTAATAGGCTCGGAAACGAAGTCGTCTGCGGAACTAAACAGGACCGAGATTAGCTTCGTCTTCACAACTCCCAGCACTCGACATACCAACTTGAGGGACCACAAATCTGAATTTGGGCGCCGTGAACAAAAAGACAGCCGCAATTGTCCAAAAGAACGCCGAAGCGGTGAGTACGATGAGGTTTTGGAGCTGGGGCATCGTCTCTCTGCCTGTCTCGGAAGGGTACAATCTTGTCACGAGGCAAAGGGGCGTATACTGCCGGTACTTAAATAGTGGCAATCCCTCGTAGGGACGCGCAACGCCGAGACAACTGCAGTCTACGATTCGACATTTGGGGCCCTTGCGCGTCGGTTGGGTGGGACAGTGTTGGAGCATGACACCCAAGGTTGGCCAGAGGCAGATATATGTCGGCGAAGTAGGGATTGCTTAAGACCGGCACCTTGAGATTACTGACTCGGCGTGTTTAGCCATGGCACAAAGTTTCTTCAGTGGATAGAGTGACTGATTTTAGACCTGAGAATGATTGTCGGTTGCTTGAAACGATACCCCAAGGCAAGCATATCGAGATTGTAAATGCGCTGAGGGGTCAGGTACGGGACGTGAATTCAGGTCACAACGGAAAGTGGAAAAGTCGTACGCTCCTCTTTCTATACAGCAAATCGTGTAGTGACGCGGTTGGGAGCACCTTGAGCGCGGCTTCAGTCTCGAAGAATACGGCACGAGGAAGCCTGCCGGCGGCGAGGGAGCAAAATCATGTTCGAGACCCAGTCAGAATCTGACGTCCAATCGGAGCCTTGGAGACCGGGAAGGTAGATGTGGATCTACCGCCCGCTTTAAGGCGGTCGGCCATCGGAAGAGTAGACCGGACAAGATAAAACAGGAGACATGGACGACCAGTCTGAAACTAGTATCTAATCGGCAACTGAAGGACGAAGGTAAAACCTAAAGGCAACGAACAGGAGACTGGGCGGGATGAAACCGGGGGGTGGCATCGAAGCCTAGTGTGAATCTAGTGTCTATTTCGCGGTTGAGAGACTGGGGAATATAGGGCCATCGGCCGGTTTAGTGGCAACCCGCCGACGGGATGGGAGACTAGACGAGATGAAACGGGGCGGTCGGAAAGACCCAGCGTGTGATTGGCACTTGATGGTCAAGGAAAGTAGAGATACGGACCGTGGGAAGGAAACGAGCCGCCGGAACGGAAGACAGCTCCTGACGGCACCTCTCTCGACGACCCCTTACGTCTAAAGTTAAAGTTTTCCGATCGCCTTGTCGGGTAGGAACGTAAGTTTATGGCTCCTATCTGTCCTTAGTTCACCTCCCGACTCCGTACATGTGATGTTAAGCCGAGTGGATTGGCTTTGCTCTGAATCGACCTTTCAAGGACAATGCCCTGCGTTAGAGACCTCGGCTTCCTATGGCCAGCTCATGCGCATGCATATTTAATACATTTCGAAATTGCCGGTCACCGGCTCCGAATGAAAGTCCAACTAGAGTCACGGGTATCCGCTTGGCCATCTTGACACATTTCTACCCGGAGCAACACACCAAGATATTTATCCGAGGCACCAGATCCCACGTTAGTGAGATTTAGAGACTCTATCTTGGAGATATGCTTCAGCATCCCTAGCGAATCGTGAGAGCAGATTTTATGACACCCGAGAGGATGGCTTTCCAGTTGAACCACAGACTCATCAAATCTCTGTCCTTGCCCGAGAATAGCGTGCATTTAAACGACGCAAGTAAGTTCGTAACTCATAGTTCTTCGAGATGTCTCGGCCAGAACAATAGAGATTGGGACCAGCAAGGCAACTTCCATGCTAAAGCTAGCTACAGCAACCTTGAGCAGTACTCGGATGAGAACAGCAGCGAGATCTCGACCACAGTCTGCCTGTCAAAACCATTACATCCATCCATCGTTGCAGCGTAGCACTTTCTTGCCTAGAACCGGGAAGATATTCGAACTCAGGCTAAAATGCGCGGCGCTCAAGATGTAGCCCTGCGACTTGGATGCTTTGCGCCAAGGAAGGGGCGGGACCGGCGGCCAGGCCTAGGGGCGCACGGGAGCACCGATGACTAGAGTCGACGGCAAAGCCCTCGAGCTAACGACGCGCCATGGTGAGGTCGTGGTCGTCCTGAAACGGCGAGAGATGAGCCGAGCTCTGGGCGAAGACGGCAGTGGGGAAACAACCAACACGGCAGGACGGGCATATGTTGTGGGAAAGACGTAGGCGGTCAAGCACTACCGTCCCAGAGGTGGGATAAGAGTGTGTAAGGGCTTTCTTTTCTCTTCTATGAACCGAGTCGTAAGTCTTCTGCCTACGCTTGCCCCGTGTTAAGGCGTTTCAGGCACTTCCCCGCCCTCCCAAAAGTGTGCCACTTTTGCCGCTGCTGCCTAGGTAGAAAAAAGGCAATAAGGTAAGGAGAAAGACGGGTAGGTCCGTCCGCAGCAGGAAGTAAGCGCTTGTCGGGGGGCAACTGCCGGACGTCCGCGGTCGCCGGGAGTAAAGGGAGTGGGGGAAGCAGCCCGAGGAAAGCGACAGAGGATACATGTGCATTAAAAGGCGGGTGGAGAAAGATGAGTGCGATGGAAGCTACAGTGAAGCAGA